>CM064484.1:31507098-31622098 GCA_032716605.1 Paralithodes platypus | reverse complement strand
TGTACGGTATATATTTATTGATGTACGGTATATATTTATTGATGTACGGTATATATTTATAGATGTACGGTATATATTTATTGATGTACGGTATATATTTATAGATGTACGGTATATCCCTCATATTATACATGTACGGTATATCCCTCATATTATAGATGTACGGTATATATTTATTGATGTACGGTATATATTTATTGATGTACGGTATATATTTATAGATGTACGGTATATATTTATTGATGTACGGTATATATTTATTGATGTACGGTATATATTTATAGATGTACGGTATATATTTATTGATGTACGGTATATATTTATTTTATAGTAACCTAGCTAAACCTCCGTCAAGCTAAACAAAAAAACACCCCTAGATGGCAAAAATCGCCAGGAAAAAATCGACACCTAAATGGCACACAAGGTCTACATATTATATTGACACGGAAATGGGTCGGAAGGTCTTAAAATCGACACCTAAATGGCACACAAGGCCTATATATATTGACACAGAAATGGGTCGAAAGGTCTTAAAATCGACACCTAAATGGCACACAAGGCCTATATATATTGACACGGAAATGGGTCGGAAGGTCTTAAAATCGACACCTAAATGGCACACAAGGCCTATATATATTGACACGGAAATGGGTCGGAAGGTCTTAAAATCGACACCTAAATGGCACACAAGGTCTATATATATTGACACGGAAATGGGTCGGAAGGTCTTAAAATCGACACCTAAATGGCACACAAGAACTATATATATTGACACGGAAATGGGTCGGAAGGTCTTAAAATCGACACCTAAATGGCACACAAGGTCTATATATATTGACACGGAAATGGGTCGGAAGGTCTTAAAATCGACACCTAAATGGCACACAAGGCCTATATATATTGACACGGAAATGGGTCGGAAGGTCTTAAAATCGACACCCAAATGGCACACAAGGTCTATATATATTGACACGGAAATGGATCGGAAGCTCTTAAAATCGACACCTAAATGGCACACAAGGCCTATATATATTGACACGGAAATGGGTCGGAAGGTCTTAAGATCGCCAAACTAATGAAACGAACGTCTTAAAATCTCAAAGGACATGGGAGGACATACGTGAGGGAGAAAAACAACTCCCTCCCCCTGATCACACTTATCTTCATCCCGTCTATGTACAGTACAGGTATGTCCTTTGTTATTGAGGCGTAAGTTGTAGTTCATCTTCAGTCATAAATTATAGACTGGCTCTCTCTCTCTCTCTCTCTCTCTTTTCAGCTACGGGTTTTCAGCCGGAGGGTAGGGAGAGAGCATTCTACTTTGCTGTGTTATTCTTCTACTATAAACTATCTCTGTCTAGTATCGTTTAGGCCAGACCACCTAGTATGGACAGCAAGGTCTGTGTGGTCTTAGTATCTGTGAAAGTCTGTGTATCGCTAACGCTCTCTCTCACTCTCACACTCTTTCTCTCTCTCTCTCTCTGTCTCTATCTACCTATCTACTCTCTCTCTCTCGCTATCTATCTATTTATCTATATATTTATCTCTCTCTCTCTATCTATCTATTACTCTCTCTCTCTCTCTCGCTCTCGCTCAGCTGTTTACCGTCGCTCACCCCCCCCCCCTCTCTCACCTGGTGGCTGCCTCTCCCGTCCACTGTCTCCTAGCTGTCACCTTCCCCCCTCCTCCGACATTCTCTCCCTCTAATCTACGACGCCTGGCTCACTTTTACCTCTTATTTTCCCAGTGTTGCTTTATGCCCCCGTTACTCTCTCTCCTTGCTGTCCTACAACTTCAGGCCTTCGCTCCTCCTACCTCACTATTTCACTCACACATTTGAACAATTAAGAATGGTGAATTAGTAGCCAACTCAACTCAACGTATATTAAAGGCCAATTGAGTTAAATGTTGTGTGGTAGACATTTTAAATTGACTTGAAGTAGACCAACATTAGTATTTTAAAAGACTGTAGTGGTTGGATAGCAACACAATGTTTATTTTGTTTAGTAGATTTATTTCCCCGCTTATTGTACGGTAATGTATTGTACGGTAATGTATTGTACGGTAATGTATTGTACGGTAATGTATTGTACGGTAATGTATTGTACGGTAATGTATTGTACGGTAATGTATTGTACGGTAATGTATTGTACGGTAATGTATTGTACGGTAATGTATTGTACGGTAATGTATTGTACGGTAATGTATAGTACGGTAATGTATCACACTTCCTACACAAGTTTAAAAATTACATCCATTGAATCAAGTACCAAATGGATATTACTGTCATTTATATGATCGATATATACACTTGTTATGCTATGCTTGTCGCACACATGGTTTGTACTGTTGTGATAATATATTTCTTTGTATTTTAACATTGAAATATTACTACTTCGTTAATTACCATTGATGAATTATATACACGTGATGAAAGTACACGATACGTTAAGGCGGGTCACAGGCTTGTTTTATCTTTCTCTCCTGTTCTCTCTTTCCCTGGCTTGTATCCATTGGGCCCCATTCAGCCAACTGCTTTAAGACGTTTATCCCTATCCAGGTGTCGATTTTTCCCTGGCGAGCGATAGCGAGCCAGCATTGTATGGAGAAATCCGGCTTCGCCGGAGACATTTTTCTATCGAAAAATGTACAAATTTAGCTTGCTGTCAAGACAAATATATATATATATGCTGGTATTGACACCTGGATGGGGGTAAACGTCTTAACACAGTAGGCTGAATGGGGCCGAATGGATACAAGCAAAAGAGAGAGGGAAAGAAAGATGAAATAAGAAAAGCGAGGTGGGCTCCCTTAACATTCTGGGCTTGTACGGTGTGGGTATATCAATTATTCCGTTGGCTTCATTATCTCTCTCTCACTTACATCATCATCTCTCTTCCTACTCTGACATTTCTATTCTGGTGTTCTCGTTACTCGCGTCACTTTGTTGTATTCTGTGTGTGTGTGTGTGTGTGTGTGTCGTGTGTGTCGTGTGTGTGTGTGTGTGTCGTGTCTCTGTGGGTATCTTTTATTCTGTGTGTGTGTGTGTGTGTGTCGTGGCTCTGTGTATCATTTATTCTGTGTGTGTGTGTGTGTCTCTGTGTGTATCTTTCTTTACCATCTGTTCATTCTATTTCAAAACATTTCGGGATATTCGCATTCTTAGATCAGTTATAAAATATGACTTCTTATCCGCTTTCGTCGTAATTTTATGACTAATATTCTACTCATTATATGCATTAATTATTTATAATTTACCATATGCTGGTGCTCTCTCTCTCTCTCTCTCTCTCTCTCTCTCTCTCTCTCTCTCTCTCTCTCTCTCTCTCTCTCTCTCTCTCGTCACCCCTAAACAGTGGGTGATTGTTATTTCAAATACCCCCTGAGCGGGCACTTTTACGAATTTTCGTTTTTTTTGTTCAACTAGTTCTAGCTCTGTGAAACAAGAGGTTAAGAAAGAAGAAAATATGTGTTGAAGAACGTATGTGTTTTGGCCTATACGGAGACACCAAAGAACGTATGTGTTTTGGCCTATACGGAGACACCAAAGAACGTATGTGTTTTGGCCTATACGGAGACACCAAAGAACGTATGTGTTTTGGCCTATACGGAGACACCAAAGAACGTATGTGTTTTGGCCTATACGGAGACACCAAAGAACGTATGTGTTTTGGCCTATACGGAGACACCAAAGTCTCGTTCCCAGCTGGTCTGTGGCCCTGAAAGTGACAGAGAGGATATGGAGGTGTTTTTGCGTGAGAGTCTGGGTCGGTTCCCCTGCATTATGGCTGCTGATAGCCTTGTAGATTCCCCTGCATTATGGCTGCTGATAGCCTTGTAGATTCCCCTGCATTATGGCTGCTGATAGCCTTGTAGATTTCGTCTTACCTCGGACCCTAGCTCATGTTTTTACGGAGTATATTTTCTATTTATCTATTGCCAGACGTCATGTTCCCCGAAGGAGTGGCCACGAATGAATCGTCCCATGCACCTCTATCCCCAGTCAGTCGACGCCCCTTCTCCCATCCAACAACGCTTTCTCACATATACTTCTTAACTCCATCCTTCCACCTCTCTTTCAGTCTACCTCTCCCTTTCTGTCATTCCATTTCACTCTCGTACACTCTATTAGTTATTCTCTCACTTCCCATATGGTCCACATGGCTGAACCATCTCAAAGTGTTCCTTTTCACTCTTTCCAGCACATCTACATCTACACCACACCGCTTCCTAATTCCTCATTTGTCAGCTGTCTATCCCTCCGCACTTCTCAAGTAACTCATTTCCACCCCTCTCACTCTTGGTTTGTGTCTTTCCAACAACGTCCATGTTTCATTCCCATATGTCAATGTTGGGATTACCACACTATCATGCAAGGACTTCTTTACTTCCATGCTGACCACCCTATTTCTTGTCACTACTTTCAGCGTTCCTACAACCCTCTTCCCCTGTTGTGCCCTCTCCCACACTTCTCGCTCTATACTTTCATATTTTCACTTAGTATATATTTTCTTATAACAGTATGCTTAATAGGCTATATATTTTAGGCCAGTAACACAAGCAGGCCGCAGCAGACCTTAACCCGTACAGTACCAGGGACGTCCTTTACATCGTATTCTGGCAACTATTAGAAGATTTTATTCAGCTTAGGAAGGACCTCTAGCCATTCTAAGGCTTCAAACTATCTCAAACAACCCTTTTAACTACTCCCAGATCCTTCTTAAGCTGCATAATATCGTCTAAATATAGCTAGAATAAAATAGAACACACGTCGCTGGTACTCGATGTGTTCCTGTTCTACTATGGGGGTGGGGGGGGGGGTGAGTGATCGAACGAACGAGCTCAGATTGCTTGCACACACATACGCTCACTTCAAGGGGGGATGGGCCAGTTTTCTGGACCACTTTCTCCCTCATGTTTAGCCCTATTAGTTTTCAGATGTTAAGATGTTTGCCCCATTAGTTAGTCGAATTTAAGACCTTTCACCCCATTTCTTCGTCAATATTTTGACCTTTCGTGCTATTAAGGTGTCGATTTTTCCCTGGCGAACGATAGTGAGCCTGTAATGTTGGAAGAACCGGCCTTCGGCCGGGAAATTTTTCTGCCGAAAATTGTACAAATTAGCCTAATCTAGAAGGGGGATTTAATGGAGTTTTTTGTTTAAATTTGATGGAAGTCTAGGGAGGAAACTAGAAAAATAACGAATACATGCAAACATCGGCCAAAAAGTGAACCATATCGCCTTAAATGGTTTCAATGGTGTGTGGGTGACAAAGTGGAAACGGGCCTGCCCGGGCCGTCACCCCGGACATGTCCTAGTAACCTAGGCAATAGCTAGGTACCACCACATGTCTCCCAGACCTGTGTTGTCAGGGGGGGAATGCAATACCTCTCAGGACGTTATGTGAGACGTGCTGCAGGAACGTCTCCAGATGGTACCCACCCTTTTGTGGTAATGAAACACAACAAATTATTTGAAGAGCCGATATGTATCACCTAGCACTTTTCCAAGTGAGGAGAGAGATAGAAAGAGAGAGAGAGAGCGAGAGAGAGAGTGTGTGTGTGTGTGATTGAATGAGAGACTGAAACTATTTCGTTTCAAAAGAGCTAGAGTTGGAAAGTTCAGAGCATTTGTTATTGATAAAAGAGTTTTTGGTGAGTCGAAGAACAGATTTGTCTGGATTCCGGGCAGAGACATACAAAGTAAGGGATCCTTGAGTTTGAAGGCGACGTTACAGTCTGATTGCTTCCTCCTTATTGCGAACAACAGTAGAACAAGGGTGAATAAACCAAGATTTATGTGAGATAGTCTGAGAGAAAGAGAATGGGATGTATGCTTCCATGCCGGAAAGGATTACCTCAGTAATGCGCTCGGCACTCTCTGAAGGTCCCCGGCCATGGAAGCAGAAGTCATTCCATGGGAAATCAAAGAAGTACTGCCGTAGAGCCTCCCAGTCGGTAGCACCAAAATGGACATGTTGAATGAATGGGTGATGAAAGGCTTACAAAGAGAATATGTGAGTCCGAAACAAGGGGAGGTAGAGGGAGAGGAAGACCTCGGAGGAAATGGAGAGATAGTGTGAAAAAAGCATTGGAAGAAAGAGAGATGGCTGAAGAACAGGCAAGATAATTGGTGATTAATAGGAATGAGTGAGGAATGCTTGTGAATAGATGAGTGACTATGTTTTAGTAAGGAGTGGAGGTCAAGTGCCAGTTGGACTAGATAATAGTCGGTCGGGCGCCCATATCAGGGAGCTGTTTTATATATTGTGGTGTAGTTCCGCTGCGTGTCTACCTGCTGTGATCGGAACCTCTTCGGGAGATCTGGGCCTTGGGAATCATGGTCCTTGGTTTCTGGGTCGTCTCCTGGGCGACCTAGATGTGTATGAATTTTCTATGTCTATTATATGTTGTTTATTGGGTATATAATAAACGTTGTGTGGGCAAGGTGTACGAGAGAGAGAGAGTGTGTGAGTTGTTTATTGGGTATATAATAAAGGTTATGTGGGCAAGGTGTAAGAGAGAGAGAGAGTGAGTGTGTGAGTTGTTTATTGGGTGTATAATAAAGGTTATGTGGGCAAGGTGTAAGAGAGAGAGAGAGAGTGTGTGAGTTGTTTATTGGGTATATAATAAAGGTTATGTGGGCAAGGTGTAAGAGAGAGAGAGAGAGAGAGTGTGTGAGTTGTTTATTGGGTATATAATAAAGGTTATGTGGGCAAGGTGTAAGAGAGAGAGAGAGAGAGTGTGTGTGAGTTGTTTATTGGGTATATAATAAAGGTTATGTGGGCAAGGTGTAAGAGAGAGAGAGAGAGAGTGTGTGAGTTGTTTATTGGGTGTATAATAAAGGTTATGTGGGCAAGGTGTAAGAGAGAGAGAGAGAGTGTGTGAGTTGTTTATTGGGTGTATAATAAAGGTTATGTGGGCAAGGTGTAAGAGAGAGAGAGAGTGTGTGAGTTGTTTATTGGGTGTATAATAAAGGTTATGTGGGCAAGGTGTAAGAGAGAGAGAGAGTGTGTGAGTTGTTTATTGGGTGTATAATAAAGGTTATGTGGGCAAGGTGTAAGAGAGAGAGAGAGAGAGTGTGTGAGTTGTTTATTGGGTGTATAATAAAGGTTATGTGGGCAAGGTGTAAGAGAGAGAGAGAGAGTGTGTGAGTTGTTTATTGGGTGTATAATAAAGGTTATGTGGGCAAGGTGTAAGAGAGAGAGAGAGTGTGTGAGTTGTTTATTGGGTGTATAATAAAGGTTATGTGGGCAAGGTGTAAGAGAGAGAGAGAGAGTGTGTGAGTTGTTTATTGGGTGTATAATAAAGGTTATGTGGGCAAGGTGTAAGAGAGAGAGAGAGAGTGTGTGAGTTGTTTATTGGGTGTATAATAAAGGTTATGTGGGCAAGGTGTAAGAGAGAGAGAGAGAGTGTGTGAGTTGTTATTGGGTGTATAATAAAGGTTATGTGGGCGAGGTGCAAGAGAGAGAGAGAGAGTGTGTGTGAGTTGTTTATTGGGTGTATAATAAAGGTTATGTGGGCAAGGTGTACGAGAGAGAGAGAGTGTGTGTGAGTTGTTTATTGGGTGTATAATAAGGTTATGTGGCAAGGTGTAAAGAGAGAGAGAGAGTGTGTGAGTTGTTTATGGGTGTATAATAAAGGTTATGTGGGCAAGGTGTAAGAGAGAGAGAGAGAGTGTGTGAGTTGTTTATTGGGTGTATAATAAAGGTTATGTGGGCAAGGTGTAAGAGAGAGAGAGAGAGTGTGTGTGAGTTGTTTATTGGGTGTATAATAAAGGTTATGTGGGCAAGGTGTAAGAGAGAGAGAGAGAGTGTGTGAGTTGTTTATTGGGTGTATAATAAAGGTTATGTGGGCAAGGTGTAAGAGAGAGAGAGAGAGAGTGTGTGAGTTGTTTATTGGGTGTATAATAAAGGTTGTGTGGGCAAGGTGTACGAGAGAGAGAGAGTGTGAGTTGTTTATTGGGTGTATAATAAAGGTTATGTGGGCAAGGTGTAAGAGAGAGAGAGAGTGTGTGAGTTGTTTATTGGGTGTATAATAAAGGTTATGTGGGCAAGGTGTAAGAGAGAGAGAGAGAGAGAGTGTGTGAGTTGTTTATTGGGTGTATAATAAAGGTTATGTGGGCAAGGTGTAAGAGAGAGAGAGAGAGAGTGTGTGTGAGTTGTTTATTGGGTGTATATAATAAAGGTTATGTGGGCAAGGTGTAAGAGAGAGAGAGAGAGAGTGTGTGTGAGTTGTTTATTGGGTGTATAATAAAGGTTATGTGGGCCAAGGTGTAAGAGAGAGAGAGTGTGTGTGAGTTGTTTATTGGGTGTATAATAAAGGTTATGTGGGCAAGGTGTAAGAGAGAGAGAGAGAGTGTGTGTGAGTTGTTTATTGGGTGTATAATAAAGGTTATGTGGGCAAGGTGTGTAATAGAGAGAGAGAGAGAGTGTGTGAGTGTTTATTGGGTGTATAATAAAGGTTATGTGGGCAAGGTGTAAGAGAGAGAGAGAGAGAGTGTGTGTGAGTTGTTTATTGGGTGTATAATAAAGGTTATGTGGGCAAGGTGTAAGAGAGAGAGAGAGAGTGTGTGTGAGTTGTTTATTGGGTGTATAAATAAAGGTTATGTGGGCAAGGTGTAAGGAGAGAGAGAGAGAGTGTGTGAGTTGTTTATTGGGTGTATAATAAGGTTATGTGGGCAAGGTGTAGAGAGAGAGAGAGAGAGAGTGTGTGAGTTGTTTATTGGGTATATAATATAGGTTATGTGGGCAAGGTGTAAGAGAGAGAGAGAGAGTGTGTGAGTTGTTTATTGGGTGTATAATAAAGGTTATGTGGGCAAGGTGTAAGAGAGAGAGAGAGAGAGTGTGTGAGTTGTTTATTGGGTGTATAATAAAGGTTATGTGGGCAAGGTGTAAGAGAGAGAGAGAGAGTGTGTGAGTGGTTTATTGGGTGTATAATAAAGGTTATGTGGGCAAGGGTAAGAGAGAGAGAGAGAGTGTGTGAGTTGTTTATTGGGTGTATAATAAAGGTTATGTGGGCAAGGTGTAAGAGAGAGAGAGAGAGTGTGTGAGTTGTTTATTGGGTGTATAATAAAGGTTATGTGGGCAAGGTGTACGAGAGAGAGAGAGAGTGTGTGAGTTGTTTATTGGGTGTATAATAAAGGTTATGTGGGCAAGGTGTAAGAGAGGGAGAGAGTGTGTGAGTTGTTTATTGGGTGTATAATAAAGGTTATGTGGGCAAGGTGTAAGAGAGAGAGAGTGTGTGAGTTGTTTATTGGGTGTATAATAAAGGTTATGTGGGCAAGGTGTAAGAGAGAGAGAGAGTGTGTGAGTTGTGTTTATTGGGTGTATAATAAAGGTTATGTGGGCAAGGTGTAAGAGAGAGAGAGAGTGTGTGAGTTGTTTATTGGGTGTATAAATAAAGGTTATGTGGGCAAGGTGGTAAGAGAGAGAGAGAGTGTGTGAGTTGTTTATTGGGTGTATAATAAAGGTTATGTGGGCAAGGTGTACGAGAGAGAGAGAGAGTGTGTGAGTTGTTTATTGGGTGTATAATAAAGGTTATGTGGGTAAGGTGTAAGAGAGAGAGAGAGTGTGTGAGTTGTTTATTGGGTGTATAATAAAGGTTATGTGGGCAAGGTGTAAGAGAGAGAGAGAGTGTGTGTGAGTGTGTTTATTGGGTGTATAATAAAGGTTATGGTTGGGCAAGGTGTAAAGAGAGAGAGAGAGTGTTGTGTGAGTTGTTTATTTGGGTGTATAATAAAGGTTATGTGGGCAAGGTGTAAGGAGAGAGAGAGAGAGAGTGTGTGAGTGGGTGTTATTGGGTGTATAATAAAGGTTATGTGGGCAAGGTGTAAGAGAGAGAGAGAGAGAGAGAGTGTGTGAGTTGTTTATTGGGTGTATAATAAAGGTTATGTGGGCAAGGTGTACGAGAGAGAGAGAGAGAGTGTGTGAGTTGTTTATTGGGTGTATAATAAAGGTTATGTGGGCAAGGTGTAAGAGAGAGGGAGAGGTGGTGAGTGTTTATTGGGTGTATAATAAAGGTTTATGTGGGCAAGGTGTAGCGAGCGAGAGAGAGAGAGTTGTGAGTTGTTTATTGGGTGTATAATAAAGGTTATGTGGGCAAGGTGTACGAGAGAGAGAGAGAGTGTGTGAGTTGTTTATTGGGTGTATAATAAAGGTTATGTGGGCAAGGTGTAAGAGAGAGAGAGAGAGAGAGTGTGTGAGTTGTTTATTGGGTGTATAATAGGTTATGGGGCCAAGGTGTACGAGAGAGAGAGAGAGTGTTGTGAGTTGTTTTTGGGTGTATCATAAGGTCTGGGGCAAGGTGTAGAGAGAGAGAGAGAGAGAGTGTGTGAGTTGTTTATTGGGTGTTAAAGGTATGTGGGCAAGGTGTAAGAGAGAGAGAGAGTGTGTGAGTTGTTTATTGGGTGTATAATAAAGGTTATGTGGGCAAGGTGTAAGAGAGAGAGAGAGAGTGTGTGAGTTGTTTATTGGGTGTATAATAAAGGTTATGTGGGCAAGGTGTAAGAGAGAGAGAGAGAGTGTGTGAGTGTTTATTGGGTGTAATAAAGGTTATGTGGGCAAGGTGTACGAGAGAGAGAGAGAGAGTGTGTGAGTTGTTTATTGGGTGTATAATAAAGGGAGCCAGAAGTTATATAGTGTCACTAATGTCAGACCTCACCTGCACCGCTCGTACTCAATATATCTCACACTAGTTCTCGCACACTAGAACACACTTAGACTTACTATACTTACTTAATTTCCACATACTCACACGCTTACACACTTGCACATACACTTATACTCGTGGGTTTACTCACACACGCTCACACTAGTACTCGCACACTAGAACACACTTTGGTCTGGTATTATTTTGACTTACACATACGCACACACTAGTTTTCATACACTTACACACTAGTTTTCATACACTTACACACAGATTTATACTCCCCTAAGGGGGAAGTTTTTTTTCTTGGTCGATATATTTTTGTACATATTTTTAGTTTCCTCCCTAGACCTCCATCAAGCTTACAAAAACATCCTCAAGATCCCCCTTCTAGATAAATGTGTACATTCTTCAGCAGAAACATTTCCCGGCCTAAGGCTGGTTCCTCCTAAATTACAGGCTGGGTATCGCTCGCTAATAAAACATTTAACATATTTGACACGGAAGGTATTGAGATTGACAGAGAAATGGGCCGAACGTCTTAAAATATGAAAGCTAATGGGGCTAAGCATGAGGGAGAAGGGGTACCAGACAAAAAACAACGATCCCCCCTTAACTACACCACCCTACCTCACCCCACACACTCACATTCGCACTCTCACATTCGCACTCACACAGTCACTCACCTACACCACATTCTCTCACTCTCACATTCGTACTCACACTCATCTACACCACATTCTCTCACTCTCACAATCGTACTCACACTCACATGCCCCACATTCTCTCACTCTCACATTCGTACTCACACTCACCTACACAACACATTCGCAATTGCACGCCCAATCGCATTAATTTCCATTTACCCTGACGCTAATATAGTGGCTCTCGGCTTACTACAACGACACCGTCACGTACACCGACACCCACACGGACACTCCCTAGAACATTGGGAATATTCCCTATGACCCATATATATTATTTTATCAATCAAACTAATCGGACAAAACAATTCTGACATATTAACTTGTTCATGTAGTGATGTACACCCTATGTGATGGATTGTGCTCTTTTATTTCAAATTTTATTTTATTAAGCGTTATTTCCACATTCCTAGCGATTTTGATTAGTTCCTTTGCGTTTATCTTGTGTCGTCCCAGTTTTGGTTTGTTTATTTTGCAAGTTTTACATTATAATATGGCATCTGTGAGCCCCTATTGGATGAGTGATTTGTGAGAGCAGATATTGATGATGTACACAAACTGAGGTGGTCACTATCATTATAATAACATGTTAGGTTACACACATCTACGTGTTTGTTTGGATAAACCACCAGCACATCCCATGGTCATTAACAAGCTTGTATGACCCATTCTTCGCAGTTGAAATGACAATTATTATAATTGTACATGCATACAAGGACCTTTAACTGAGTGCCATGTATTGTTCAATCACGTTGAATAGTTAGAAATATATACACATACAGTAGATGTACCCGTTATATTAGTTTTTTACAGTAGCCTACTAAGATATGGATGGAGAAACAACTAATTAACATCATTGAACTAATCGATAATAATTGTTATTACCAATTATGTGGTATGATAATTCCAGTAAATATAAAGCAAGATTCCCTTGATGTTCAAATTATGTTGTATTCGTTTCATTATTTTATAGCAAGTTTACTGATATCCCATAAAACACCATTACTGTACCGTAGCTAATACAATATTACTGCACGACTATTCCCAATTTACTCAGTTTATCCAGCTCATGATACATAATGTGAATGCGTGCAGGATATAATGCCATCTGCTGGCATGTGTAGGCATAGGCCATCTGGACTTCAGATGTTATAGACGTAATGAGGAAAAACATTAATTCTTTTGCTTAGAAATCCACAGAAAAATAAACAAAATTGCATGATATTTTATTAAGGATAAACCTACAATTCATGTGATAGACACTCAACATTGATACCGCAACTCTACATACAGATAAACGCTATCTCTTGGAACAACCAATAGCAATTTTTCATTGGCACTGGTTTGATTACAAGCCAATTATTTAGTAAGAATGTCATAGAGTTAAGAAATCTAGCCTGCCTCGCCACTATTCTGATGAATCGTGGATTCTGAATGCTAGGAAGATATTAATTTGATTGATGATTTCACAAAGTATTATATATGACATCAGCTTTAATATTTCGTTATAGACATATGATTGGATTAGATACATTGTATTTGCTCTGAATAATGATATGATGGATTCCAATTTATATATGGAGTCAGTATGACCTAAATAGGTTCTCCCGGCTTTATGTCATTAGTGGTAATTGCTATGTTGTGGTAGGACCTAAACCAGATTATGATATGCTTACATGATGGTACACATCAATGTCATTGTAAGTTACTACATTCTAACACAACAATCAGCACTACTAACACAGGGAAAGCAGCAAAAGGTGACACTATAATGTTCAGCTTCTAAAATACCTCTTCTTTGGACACACAACCTTTCTCAACCAATGCAGTAAGCACACTGATATAAGTATGGGTGGCAAGCTTAGAACCTCCTGGAAGCATCTGGCAACAAGTGAGGAGGGTTGGTGTAACTAACACAGCTGGTACTAGCAATATGTACATATGAGTCGTCCACTGTATGAGACTTATTTTGTATAGGATGTAAATATAGGATGTAAATATAGGATGTAAATATACGTCGGTCGCATCGTAGGAGTTAAAGATAAACTACTATACTGTAGATATCTCAAAAACTTAATTACGTGCCACCAAGGTGGCAGATTTGTGCATAAATTTATGAGAAGTAAGAAATCATGTCATTTAATTCACGCCATTCCCTTCATCCTTTAAGTGGTGAGGTAGACACTGAGGTGATCCCTGGGGCCACACATAGCCTAGTCATATGTTTCAAGCCGGCATCACACGAGGGGTTTTGATCTCTACATTATCATGAACTCTGGTCTGACAGATTAGGAAGTAAACCTTTAAAAAAATTAACAACCGAATTGGTCTTTAATATATATATATATATATATATATATGCCTATATATCAAGGGTGGCACAAGTATCTTTTTTTGTTTGCTAACTACCACCCTTCGATTTCTATCCCTCTACCTTTATCTCCAATTTACTTTCTGACCATTCCATAGCTGCGGTTGTGGACGGACATCACTCACTTCCTAAGCCTATATCAACTCCGGAGTTATTCAGGTTTTTTCCCTATCTCCACTTCTATTTTAATTAATCATTTATGACCTAATCAACCGTAACTCTATTTCTTACACAGTAACATAGAGACAGTAGCTTTACCTTACACTATTCAATACGTTTTCTACAGTGCATCGTGCATTTCCTTTAAGGGGAGGTTTTTAGTGTGTTCCCTAGACTTCCAACAAGCTTAACATTACAGCCCCTAGACCCCCTTTCAAGATAAATTTGTACATTTTTCGGTAGAAAAATTTCCCGGCCAAAGGCCGGTTCCTCTTAAATTACAGGCTCGCTATCGGTCGCCAGGAAAAAATCGACACTTAAATGGCACGACAAGTCATAAAATTGACAGAAATGGGGCGAAAGTTCTTAAAATCGCCAAACTAATGGGGCGAACGTCTTATAATATCAAAAGCAATGGGGCTAACCATGAGGGAGAAAGGGGACAAGAAAAAAATCCCTCAAATGGAAATCTCCCTTTAACCCGTTTAGTACCAGGGACGTCCTTTTTATCATATTCTGGCAATTATTAGACGATTTTATTCAGCTTAGGCAGGCTCTCTAGCCGTAAGGGGAGGTGTGGTGGAGTGGTCTTGCCACTGGCCTGGTAATCCAAAGGTCCCGGGTTCAAATCCCGATGTATCAATGGGAAGATATTATTGGGATGGAATTTGTGCTGTACCTAGTATCAGTGCATTACCACAAGCCCACCGAAACGTCAATAAAATACCCTCATTGTTCCCTGATTAAATAGCAGTGTATGAATATTCCCATATTCAAAATATGCTATAGGGGTGCAATGCCTTGTGAGTTATCTGCTCAACAGGTGGCGTTGTGTGTGTGTAAGTGTGAGAGTCCGAGTGTAGGGGGTGAGACAGTGAAGCACGGGAACGAGATGGCTTCAGAGATGGGGTCGTTTCGGGCCATAAGTGAGCACCGTGCCTCATGTGAAGGCTTTATAGCAGGTGCTCGTTGTGCTCTACGTGCTTCACATGTCTCACTCCCTAGACTGGAACAAGACCTCACGGGCTTCACTGTTCATTGTAAAGCGGTGAATGTTAAGGCTCTCAGCCTATGCCCGAGAGGAAGTAAGTTGGAATATAGAAAAAAAAAAAAAAAAAAAAAAAAAAAAAAAAAAAGTCTTCCATTTATCTCAAACAACCCTTTTAACTGCCACAGATCCTCCTAAGCTGCATAATATAGACGAAATATAGCTAGGACTAAACTATATATATCACACGTTGCTGGTACTCAAAGGGTTAACCCCTCCATTACCGGCGCCATACTCTCAACTTTATTATGGCTGCTATTAGACGACTTTATTCAGTTTAAAAAGGGCCTCCAGCAATTAAAAGGCTTCGAACAATCTCACTTAACCCTTTTTACTACCGCAGATCCCCCTAAACTGCTCAACATCGTCTAAATATATCTAGCATCGAGTGGAAAAGACGTCGCCGGTAAAGATGGGATTAAAAGCCACCTGATAAGGCCAAAGCACACTATCTTCTGATCTGTCAAGGAGGGTCACCGTTTTTTTTTTTTTTTTATCTTTCTCTCCTTTTCTCTCTTTCCCTGGCTTGTATCCATTCGGCCCCATTCAGCCAACTGTTTAAAGACGTTTATCCCCATCCAGGTGTCAATTTCTTCCTAGCGAGCGATAGCGAGCCAGCATTGTATGGAGAAATCCGGCTTCGCCAGAGACATTTTTCTATCGAAAAATGTACAAATTTAGTTTGCTGTCAAAACATAAATATATATATATGCTGGCTCGCTACAGCTCGCCAGGAAAATATTGACACCTGAATGGGGGTAAACGTCATAAAACAGTAGGCTGAATGGGGCCGAATGGATACAAGCCAAAGAGAGAGAAAGAGAAAGAGAAAAAAAGCGAGGTGGGCTCCCTTAATTCTTTCCAATTAGGTCAGAGCTAATCATGTTGCTTTTAATACTTCTGAAACTCAATTTCTTCCCCATGACTACAGTATATCCCTTATTCTTCTTCAAACAACACACAAGTCAACCATTTGTCTTCTCTCAACATTCATGGCGTCTCTCTGAACTTTCTTGGCAAGACCATAATATTATCACTCTTGGTAAGGGAGCCCACCTTGTTTTTTTCCTCTGTCTCTCCCTCTCTCTTTGGCTTGTATATATTCGGCCCCATTCAGCCTACTGTTTTAAGACTTAAATCCCCATCCAGGTGTCAATATTTTCCTGGCGATTGGTAGCAAGCCAGCATATGTATATTTTTGTTTTGACAACAAGATACATTTGTACATTTTTCGATAGAAAAATGTCTCCGACGAAACCGGATTTCTTCATACAATGCGGGCTTGCTATCGCTCGCCAGGGAGAAATCGACACCTGGATGGGGATAAACGTTTTAAAACAGTTGGACGAATGGGGCCGAATGGATACAAGCCAGGGAAAGAGAAAAATGGAGAGAAAGATAAAAAAAGCCAGTGACCACCCTTAATACTGGTTCCCAGACGTATGTTTGCGGTTGCTTTAACCCGCACAGCTATTTGATCTGTACAGTGGTACTTTGCAGTCCATGTAGCAAGTACTGTTCGCATGTGTGGGCAGATTCCACCCTTACCCGTGCACCTCTTGCCCAGAATATGAATGACTTTTTAAAATCAGTATTATTAGGATGTTTATAACAGGTCTCAATATATGAAGAAGTGCGGGAGAGGGTGCAACAGGGGAAGAGGGTTGAAGGAACGTTGGAAGCAGTAACAAGAAATAGTGTGGTCAGTATGGAAGTGAAGAAGTCCTTGCATGACAGTGTAGTAATCCCGACACTAACTTACGGAAGCGAAGCATGAACGTTCGGGAAGAGACTCAGACCAAGAGTGAGAGCGGTGGAAATGAGTTACTTGAGAAGTGCGTGCAGAGTTACATGGAGGGATAGACAGACGAATGAGGAAGTGAGAAGGAGGTGTGGTGTGGAGGTAGATGTGCTGGAAAGTGTGAAAAGGAACAACTTGAGATGGTTCGGCCATATGGAACGTATGGGAAGCGAGAGAATGACTAAGAGGGTGTACGAGAGCGAGGTGGAAGGACAGAGAGGGAGAGGTGCACCGAAGGAGAGGTGGAAAGATGGAGTGAGGAAGTATATGAATGAAGGCGGTGCTGGTTGGAAGGAGGGGCGTCGACTGACTGGGGACAGAGGTGCACGAGGGCGGTTTGTTCGTGGCCACCCCTTTGGGAATCACGGCGTCAGGCAATAGATAGAGAGATATAATATATGTACTCATATACTGAACTTTTATGCATATATTCTATCTTGTTTTACTTTCTCTCGCGCTTATATTCGTTGGGAGATATGTCTATGTAATATATGTCTTTGTGTAATGTATATATGTCTATGTAATATATGTCTTTGTGTAATGTATATATTATAATGAAATCAAGTTAACTGAACTGAACTGAGCTTACCACAATTCGCAAATGGGTAGAGTTGAATGTATTTCGTCTCATCAACTCACCGCTTCTTACTAATTCTCAACAATCTCTCTCAACACACTGCAATGTTCTTTATAACTAACTGTGCATACTTCCTCCCTTATGAAGAGTAGGTGGCTTTCAACATATTCCCAACCATATTCCATCCAACTCTCTAACTCAAGAGTGAAACAATTTTCCCAGTTGTTCTCTCTACCTTATTCAATATTTTCCTCAGCCTACGAATGAATCTGTTTCAAGCTTCGTGTGTCCAGACATCTTGACACTAACGTACCTTGAATGTATCTCTCGGCCAAACTTTCATATTTTTGGGGTGAGGCGTGTGGTGGGGGATTTCTTAAAGCTGGCATTGCCTTTTGTCTCTTATTACACTTGGTACGATATATATATATATATATATATATATATATATATATATATATATATATATCTATATATATAGATATATAGGTATATATTATATTATATATATATATATATATATATATATATATATATATATATATATATATATATATATATATATATAGATAGATAGATAGAGAGAGATTTGTGAAGGTGAAGGATGAGGGGGGAGGGGGGGGGGTAGCAAGCATATCTGTGTCTACAAAACCTGGGTGGCAGTGACAGAGTGGTGGTGAGGAGGGGGCTTAGAGATGGAAAAGGGTTATAAGATGCCAGACGGAGGAGAGAGGGGAGCAGGAGGGGGTGGGGGGGGGGGGGGGGGTGAGTGAAGGGGTTGATGGAGGGGGAAACGTGCCCGGAGATGTCATATATTGTGGTGTAAGTGGCACCCCCCCCCCCCCCCCCCATACCTTTGTGTGCACTCCTTCACCCTTTCACCTCTTCTTCTTCCTCCATACACTCACACACACACAAATACAAACACACACATATAATTTATACACACACACGCACTCACACAAATACAAACACATACATACTGTATATATACACACACGCACCCACACACACACCCTTATACGCACACAAATACAGACACACACACATGCATCCTCACATACACATACCTTTGTAAGTCTCAAATCCACTCTTTACCAGTCTCTCTCTCGCTCTCTCCATTAATGTTTTTTGCCTCTTGAGACCATGCCAGACGTCTTTACATCTGTAAACAGTGGCACGTTTTTGGACCTTTAAAAACATAATATTTTTCACACAGCTATTTTATAACTGGAGAATTATTTCACCTTAATATCATCTTTAGTGACGTTATAGTTTACCTTATTCATAGTGTAACAAATTTACAAGTTACTGCTTAGGATGATAGATAATAGTATAGATACAGAAGATTTAACATTTTCACTAAAATGATTTAAGTGAGTTTGATGGGTTCGAATTTCTTTCTGTTTAGTATTCATTTCTAAGTCTAATAACTTTCTTTGCCATGACATATATACATTTATATTATACAATTTTTTTGTTTAGAAAGATTAAATCTAAGGAACTTAAGACATGCCTCATAATTCTTGCAGTTGTGTAGGAACCGAAAGTCAAGATGATTCTTGAGGAGTTGCCTACTTTAAGCTTAGTAGCATCAAGCCTACTTCTGCTAGCTTCGAGTATAGCTTGTGTTTTGGCAGTGTCAAGCCTACCTCTAGTAGCGTCGAGCCTACTTCTGCTATGTTCGAGCCTAGCTTGAGAGTTGGTAGCATCGGGCCTAGTAGCGTTAAGCTTACTTCGACCAAAAATAGGATTGCTCCTAAAGTGTTTGATACCTTGGTCAATGTGCCTTGGGTTGGGGCTCTTTTAGCTGCCATCCCTGTGTTGGTGGTGCTGAGGGTAAGAAGGGCTTGTGCACTGTGAGGTCTTTCTGGGGGGTTGGTGGTAGCCATCTCACTGGTGGTGATGTCGGGGTGGGTAACGTTCTGAGCTAGAAGGGCGCGTTGAGGCTGGCGTTGGTGAGGACTTAGGTCCTTGTTGTTCGGGAACCTGGATCATGGTGATCCTTGCTATTTCTCTCTCTGCCAGTGCAAGGGACCTGGTTGTATGCTTGATCTAATAATTATGTTTCTTATATTTCTCCTGCTTCTTGGGTGTAACAGGAGGGAAAGGGGTGCTGATCTCCCTTGAAGACTCACAGGGGCTACCGATCGAGATTGATAAAGAACAGGGGATGCCAAATTCTATAATAGAGCAGGGATTGCTATATTCTATACATGCCTCACAAGGGATGCTGAACAAGGGTGCGGCCATGTTGTTGGTCGCTATTTTACCTACCAAGGGATGCTGAGGGAGGTTACCTTAAGGGGGGTTGGACCACTTTCTCCCTTATGTTTAGCCCCATTAGTTTTCAGATGTTAACCCTCTCCGACATATGATGCAATTTTGAGCCTATTGGGGATTCTTTCAAGCCTTTGTTACCATCAGGGGTATTTAGAAACCTTTAGTTTAGTTACTTCAACCTCTGCAGTTGTCTTTGAGTTAGCTGTGGGCAGAAAACTAATTTTGGAGAGGCAATTATAAGAGTGAGAGAACTCCATTTCTTATTGCTAATCTGGCAACCTCTGCGTCATAAATGCGTGCAAGGGTTAAGATGTTTGCCCCATTAGTCAGTCGACTTTAAGGCCTTTTGCCCATTTCTTCATGAATATTTAGACCTTTCGTGCTAATTAGGTGTCAATTTTTCACTGGCGAATGATAGTGAGCCTGTAATGTTGGAAGAATCGGCCTTCGGCCGGGAAATATTTCTAACGAGAAATGTACAAATTAATCTAGAAGGGGGATCTAATGTTTATTTTTTTAATATGATGGAGGTCTAGAGAGGAAACTAGAAAACTAATGAATACATGAAAAAATCGCCCAAAAAGTGAACCATCCCCCCTTAAAATGGGATGCTGAGTTTAGATGAGGGGTAAGCCTGTGTAAGAATTGTTCCTCTCGCTCCTTGGTCATTGTCTTGCTGATGCAGCTCCTGGTGGTGTTGGTGTAGAAGGGCCTTGGTAGCAGGGTTGGGGCTCTTGTGCCCTTGAATTGTTGACCCTTGGTTTTCCTTCCTCGACTCAGCCCCTTGACCAGGTGAGGTGGAAGGTCAGTTTTGTTGGTTGGGCGGTGCTCTGACGTCACAAGCCCTGTGATTGGCTGTGGCGGCTCTCCTGTTTACTCTTCAGCACAACAGCAACCTTGTATTGCCCTCCTCCATCACCAGGATATGTGCACCTCCTCCATCACCAGGATATGTGCACCTCCTCCATCACCGGGATATGTGCACCAATACAAAAGTGCTAGATGTCCACCTCTCCATAATTGCCAAATGTGCATCCCTCCATTATGTGCTACATTTACACCCCTCCATAAATTATGCATGTTCACCCTTCCATAAATGCTGCATGTTACATGTGCACCCTTCTATAAATGTCACATGTGCACCCCTCTATAAATGATACATGTACACCCCTTTATAAATGCTGCATGTGTACCCCTTGACATACGTTACATGTGCACCCCACCATAAATGTTACATGTGCACCCTCCATGAATGTTACATATGCACCCCTCCATAAATGTTGCATGTGCACCCTTGATAAACGTTACATGTGCACCCCACCATAAATGTTACATGTGCACCATGAATGCTACATGTGCACACCGCAAATACTACATGTGCATCCCTCCATAGAAGCTAAATGTGCACTCTTCCACAAATGCTACAAATGCACGCTTTCATCAACATTACATGTGCAACCTTGAGGAAATGCTGCCTGTACAGTCGTGGTTATTAGTATTGTCTACAAATGTTCAAAGTTATCTGGAGTTGAACTGAATCTCCTTATTATTTCTTTATCTGATTTATTGATTTCGGAGGTTCGTCCAAATAATTCGGAATTAATGACCAGGAGTGTGTACCGACTATATATATACAGTATATATATATATATATATATATATATATATATATATATAAATACAGGGTGTTTGAAAACAACACATATAATAATGCAGGATTGGAACTTAGACCATCAGGCTTGACTACTCGGTTACACTGAGGTTATAACACTTATTTTACCGAATCAAAGTCATATCCGGCATAGGGAAATAATTTGAATTCATCACGCAATTGTAGACTCATATTCGAGGATCCATACCAGATGGCTGAAGTAAATTAGGAAAGAAGAGTAATTGGACAGAGGAAGAACAAGCTGAGAAGTCTAGAGTTCATGCATGGCTAATTTACACTAAGGCTGACCGGATTGAAACGATATCCTCATGTCTACACGCTGCTATGTTGCATCTCATCTCTCATTCTTCTACCACTACTCTTCAGAGCTTTCTCAGTGTATACCTCGTCTCTTACGGAGAATAGGGGGCACCCGCCTTGCAACACATGCCTACCTCTAGTCTGTTCAACTCTCTAACCCAAGAGTGAACCGTTTCTTTCTTCTACTCAATAATTAAGCTCTGGAACTTTCTCCCTCAATCTGTTTTCCCTTCGTCCTATCACTTACACTGCATCAAGCTCCGTGTGTCCAGACATTTTGACTTTAACGTACCTTGAATTTGACATTCTTTCAGTCTTTTAACTGGCTGGGGGGGGCTTGTTATACAGGCAGCTTTGTCTTTTGTCTTCTTAATACACATAGAACAAAAAAACATCTCCAATACCATATCTTAATATATATTTAATTAAGGGCCATACATCTATTCACTTAAATCTTGAAGTTTTCTAACATTTTCAAACTTACTACAACACTAAGAGTCCACAAGTATATAGCTGTGTTGGCAGACCAGTGTTTGCTTATATCTTTCTTGGGGAATTTTTTTTTTTTTTTTATCCAAGTATAATTCCTATGTTCCAATTATCTCACTCAGCTTCAATATATCTATCATGACACGTTCATTTATTCTATTTGGCCATTTGAACACCTCTATAATATCCTCATCTAAACCTGAGTGTTGCAAATATTATAATGTAATGCCTAAATATGGTAGGCATAAAGTAGAATAACTGACATGCCTGAAAACTATACCTTCCTTTTACACATGCATACATAAATAATGTCTAAATATATAATGTCTAAATATATAATGCCTAAATATATAATGCCTAAATAAATAATGCCTATATATATAATGCCTAAATATATAATGCCCAAATATATAATGCCCAAATATATAATGCCTAAATATATAATGCCTAAATATATAATGCCTAAATATAAATATATAATGCCCAAATATATAATGCCCAAATATATAATGCCTAAATATATAATGCCCAAATATATAATGCCTAAATATATAATGCCTAAATATATAATGCCTAAATATATAATGCCTAAATATATAATGCCTAAATATAAATATATAATGCCTAAATATATAATGCCCAAATATATAATGCCTAAATATATAATGCCTAAATATATAATGCCTAAATATATAATGCCTAAATATATAATGCCTAAATATAAATATATAATGCCTAAATATATAATGCCCAAATATATAATGCCTAAATATAAATATATAATGCCCAAATATATAATGCCTAAATATATAATGCCTAAATATATAATGCCCAAATATATAATGCCTAAATATATAATGCCTAAATATATAATGTCTAAATATATAATGCCTAAATATATGCCTAAATATATAATGCCTAAATAAATAATGCCTGCAGTATATATATAATGCCTAAATATATTATGCCTAAATATATAATGCCTAAATATATAATGCCTAAATATGTAATACCTAAATATATAATGCCTAAATATATAATGCCTAACTATATAATGCTTAAATATATAATGCCTAAATTTATAATGCCTAACTATATAATGCTTAAATATATAATGCCTAAATATATAATGCCTATATACAGTATATAATGCCTAAATAATTAATGCCTACAGTATATATATAATGCCTAAATATATAATGCCTAAATATATAATGCTTAAATATGGTAGGCACACAGTAGAATAACTGACATGCCTGAAAACTGTACCTTGCTCTTACACATGCATACATAATACATAATGTGTGCTAAAAGGGTTGATGGTATTACGAGAGACTTTATACATTTGGGACTGTGTTGGCCAGGTCACATTAAGGGGGTAGTGTTTGTGTTTTGGTCTATGTATTTATATATATATTTGTTTTTTGGAGTTTCCTTGCTAGACCTCCATCAAGCTTAATAACACACCCCTAGACCCCTTTTCAAGATATATTTGTACATTTTTCGGTAGAAAAATGTCACGGCCATAGGCCGGTTCCTTCTAAACTTACAGGCTCGTTATCGCTCGCCAGGACAAAATCGACACCTAAATGGCACGAAAGGTCTTAATATTGACAAAGCAATGGGGCGAAAGGTCTCAAAATCGCCAAACTATTTTTTTTTTCTATGTGATTGAGGGAGGCAAAAGGCAGAACTGCCTATAGCGAGTACCTCCCCCATAGTTTAAAGAGTGACAGGGACAAAATCAAGGGACGTTCGAGCCAAAATGCCTGGACACACGGAGTTTGAAGCAATTTAAGTCATAGGAAGAGGGAAAGACTGATTCTGGGAGAGAGTTCCAGAGCTCAGCTGTTGAGTAGAAGAAAGACAGAGTAACGTTTCACTCTCGGGTTGGAAAGTTGCACAGAGTAGGGGTGGGATTGAGTTGCAAGACGGGTACCACGTGCCCTACGTAAAGGAGGTGGTATACACTGGGAAAGCTCTGAGGAACACTGATTATTATAGTAGCGATAGAATAGCGAGAGAGATGCAACATTGCGGCGGAGAGAGAGAGATTGTAGAGAGTTGGTGAGTGGACGGGAGTTAATGATACGAAAGGCCTTCCTTTCAACTTTGTCTAGGAGAACGGTGTGAGAGGAACCTCCCCACACATGTGAACAATACTCAATACAAGGACGCACTATGCCCCTGTACAGAGCAAGAAGCTGTGCAGGGGAAAAGAACCCCCTAAGGCAGTTGACCATCTTAAAATCTCAAAACTAAAATGCTAAACATGAGGGAGAAGGGGGCATTCCATAAACACCCTCACCATACATACAATCTTACTAAACCGGAATAAACCACCAAGTAGAAGTCAACCCCCAAACTGTTCCTCCTGTTATAGATAATGTGTTTGGTTATGGAACTTCAACTTTTAATGTTTGTTTTTTATTTTTAATCCATACAGTACCGGTGACGTCCTTTCCATTATATTGTGGCAACTATTAAAATATTTTATTAACCCATTAGGTGCAGGAGACGTTGACAATTTAAAGCAATTTACAGGCTTTTAAAGCCTGTGGAGAAGAGTGGGAGTGAGCGGGAGTGCGGCAGGTCCCCATCCTCTCTCCAGCCAGACGGCCGAGGCACTGAGGAGCATGAGCCATACTCCCGCTAGACATACAGCGCTGCCAGAGGCAAATGTAGCGCAACATTAGCGATAATCGCTCAGTATAAGCGAATGTCTATGGTAGCACTGCGGGTGAAGCCTGCGCGTTACGAAGCTCATTCTGGTGTCATTTTGAAGCTATGTTTTTCTAATTTTGGGCTGAATACATTTAATTTCATTCAGACACTTGCTCAATCATTCAGGAGTGCCTAAATGAGCCCTAATATAACGGAAATATGCCTGCAGCGTAAGTGTTAAGGGACCTCTAACCACGAAAAGGCCACAACCTATCTCGCTTAATCCTTTTTAGCTAAGACAGATCCTCCCTGAGCTGGATAAAATCGTCTAATAGTTGCCAGAATATGACGATAAGGACGTCACCGGTACAGAAGGGGTTAACATTCATCACAAACAGACTTTATTAATAGGTCACACTTAATTGTTAGATGTTCGTATTATGCCTGTTGCAACTATGTGTATAAATAGCTGAAAATATGAAGACAAACACAAAATAAACATACACAATACAATATATAGTGACCGTGTACCAGGCAGGAGTATTGGCGGGTTAAGGGCAGACTGGCCGTTTGTTTGGTCTATTAATTAATTTATTTATATATTTGTTTAGTTTCCTCCCTAGACCTCCATCAAACTTAGAAAAACACCCCCTAGACCCCCCTTCAAGATAAATTTGTACATTTTTCGGTAGAAAAATTTCCCGGCCGAAGGCCGGTTCCTCTTAAAATTGCAGGCTCGCTTTCGCTCGCCAGGAAATAATCGACACCTAAATGGCACGAAAGGTATTAAAATTGACCAAGAAATGGGGCGAAAGGTGTTAAAATCGCCAAACTAATAGGCCGAACGTCTTATAATCTCAAAACTAGTAGGGGTAAACATTAGGGAGAAGGGGTCCAGAAAAACGGTCTGCCTGCCCTTAACACAGGCTAGTATCGTCCCCTTGAGGATAGGCCAGGGGACAGATAATGGTTGTTTAGTATGCTCAACATGATTTTTTTTTTTTTTTTTTTAAAGAGACAATGAACGGAGGAAGGAGAAACACAGATAAAACAAAAAGGTCCATGTGCCTAAAGGCATCCTCCATTCATAACATGTTTGTAACAACTGGATTTAAACTTTTGTAGATTGTAAGTTTGTGGAAAGCAACTCGAGGGAAGTGAATTCCAAAGAGTAGTAGTTCTAGGGATAAATGAATTTTGATAAACAGAAGTTCTGCATTGTGGAGGAGAAATTGTAAATTCATGGGCGCTCTCAGCTGCCCTAGTTCTACGGGGAAAGATGTGGAGAGGAGGCACAATTGAAGCAAGTTCCTCGGAACAATTGCTGTGAAAATATCTGTAGAATAATGCAAGGGATGCAACGTTTCTTCGTATGGATAATGTAGGAAGGTCCTGTGTGATTGCAGGGTTATTGATTAATCTAATAGCTTTATTTTGAATGTTGTACAACTGCCTCAATGCAACCACTCCACTTCCACTCCACAGAGGTGAAGAGTAATCCATCTGAGAACGCACATGACTTTTATATATTACGGCCAACTGCTCGTCAGTGAAGAATTCTCGAACTCTGTACAGGAGTCCCAGTTTTTTAGAGGCATTCTTAGCAATGCTTCTAACATAATGTGTCCAGCTCAAGTTAGTAGTTAATGTTACACCGAGAATGTCAATACTAGGGGAAGTGGGAATATTTACATCATTAAAAAATATATGGGAGTCAGTGAGATTCTGTCGGTCAGAAAATTGAATGTACTTGGTTTTCTGTGCATTAAAGGACACTAGATTCTTTTGTCCCCATTCATTAATTCTAGAAAGGTCCTGGTTCAGAGAAATTGCAGTGTTTATTTTTGAATTTATAAGATCGGGTTGGGTGAAAGAATTGGTAAATGTGAAGGAACTGTGGAGTGTTGAGTCATCTGCGTAGGAATGTATTGGATTATGAGTGGTAGATATGAGATCATTGATATGAATGAGGAACAGAGTTGGGGCCAAAACTGATCCCAGGGGAACACCAGCATTTATTGAGTGAAATTGAGAATAAAGGCCATCTAACATTACACGTATTTTTCTGTTATGAAGATAAGAAGAAATTAGTGGAACTAATGATGCAAGGCCGTAGTGTGACATCTTCGACAATAAGGATTGATGCCAGACTCTATCAAATGCCTTTGATATATCCAGTGCTATTGTATGATTGTGTTTCACCATGTTGGTCTGTAGCTTGGTTGATTTGATGCGTAAGAAGGCAAAGAATGTCTGCAGTTGATCGACATCGTCTAAAACCATATTGCCTATCACTTATTAATTTATTATTCTCAAGATGCTTAATTATGTGATTATTTAATATAATTTCAAAGACTTTACCAAGAGTGGAAGTTATAGCTATTGGTCTGTAGTTTGATGGATCTGAAGAGGCACTTTTTTTAGGAACTGGATGGATGTTTGCTTCTTTCCAGGGTACTGGGAAGCATGAGGTATGAGTACACAGACGGAAATGTTTTGCCAATACAGGAGCGAGCACCAAGAACTTCAACAACTTTATTCATGTATAAGAAACATAATATATAGTGCCTCTGTGACAGGCAAGAATGTTAGCGGTTGTGCATAGGCCGCCATCTTTATCATTCTACACTCATAAACAAATCAATATATTACTCTATATTTAATTGAGCCCACCTCGCTTATTTTCTCTTTCTCTCCCTCTCTCTTTGACTTTTATCCATTCGGCCCCATTCAGCCTACTGTTTTAAGACGTTTACCCCAATACAGGTGTCAATATTTTCCTGGCGAGCGGTAGCGAGCCAGCATATATATTATTTTGTTTTGACAGCAAGCTACATTTGTATATTTTTCGATAGAAAAATCTCTCCGGCGAAGCCGGATTTCTCCACACAATGCTGGCTCGCTATCGCTCGCCAGGAAGAAATCGAAAGCTGGATGGGGATAAACGTCTGAAAACAGTTGGCTGAATGGGGCCGAATGGATACAAGCCAGGGAAAGAGAGAAAAGGAGAGAAAGATAAAAAAAAAACGGTGATCCCCCTTAAGAGAGAAAAGGAGAGAAAGATAAAAAAGCCGGTGACCCCCCTTAAGAGAGAAAACAAAGCTAATTATAAATATAACAAATAATGAGGTGAAAATGTGCGTCTGAATGAAGGCAATTAGTAGTGAGGGGAACAAAGATAAAACATTAATCTCCGGAGAGGAAGGGTGGAAAATATGACTGAATGAATAACAAAAATTTATGTTCACGATTTATCACTGTCGAAAAGTTAAATAATTGTATAATGATTCTGCAATATCACACATGCCACTAAATTAAATGAAGCCACTTTGCATACGTATTGTTTAATTAGGAACACTATTTCACTCATCGAATAACCCGCTTCATTTTGTATGTCTTCCATTATTACCCTAATATGATTCTCCTATTTTGATTGGACAGTTTATAATAATATTGAAAATATTGATCTTATTGATATTCTACTTAATGGTTATTATTATATATATATATATATATATATATATATATATATATATATATACAGGATATGCCCAGTATATATAATACGAGAGAGAGAGAGAGAGAGAGAGAGAGAGAGAGAGAGAGAGAGAGAGAGAGAGAGAGTGAGAGTGAGAGAGGTGTGCACTGTGCAGGCCCCACAATACAATACCCGCTGCCGTATGTCCTCTTGGTCAGGTAGTCTCCATTAAGGGAGGATGGCCCGCGGGTTTTCTGACCCCCTTCTCCCTCGTGTTTAAATCCATTGGATTTTACATTTTAAGACGTTCGACTCGTAGATTTGGCAATTTTAAGACCCTTTGCCCCATTTCTTTGTTAATATTGGGACTTTTCGTGTCATTTAGGTGCTGATGTTTTCCTGGCGACCGTTAGCGAGCATGTAATTTTAGGATGAAGCGCCCTTCGGCCGGGACCTTTTCTACCGAAAAATGCACAAATTTATCTTGAAGGGGGGTCTATGGGGTGATTTTTTAAGCTTGATGGAGGTCTAGGGATGAAACTAATAAAATAATATATGAATAAAATAAACGACCAAAATTTAAACCCCATCCCCTTAAGCAGTTCGTCCATCAGAGCTCAGTGAATGTATGTGTATTTCACCTTCCTTACTTATAATATATATATATGTATATATATATATATATATATATATATATATATATATATATATATATATATATATATTATACTGTATATATACTGTTACAGCCGAGGCAGCAGAGCACAACGAAACACTGTACTTGTTCTTGGTCAGTATGCAGCTTAACTGGTCAAAAGTGTCTCCACCGCGGCAACAACAACATATTATAATAAGATTGTCAGGCTGCCGTGTGAACACAACCTATAATAAGACTGTCAGGCTGCCGTGTGAACACAACCTATACACACAATATACGTTACGTTATTCCACAACAACACGGACATTCTCTCAAGCAAGTGAAAGCAAGACAGCTTGTCAACAAGCCTGGGAAAGTCGGAGCATGGTACGTCACACAAAGCAAACACAGGATGCAGGAAACACTCGGGGGGGGGGGGGGGGGGGGGGGGGATGCTCAGAGGTAAAACTTAAAACTAAATTACATCTTAAACATGTTGTACACCAGGGAGAAAGACCACTAATATCCCCAGGCTGCTTGAGGTAAACTAAAATGCAGGGAGAGAGTGAGTAAAAGAGAGTACTACCAAAGTCCATGCCTCAGCCAACACCCAAAGGTGCAGCCTCTTATCCCCAAAAATATCTCTGTCCACGGTGTGTAGTCCAAGAAAATAATCCTATAACACATGAACTAGTATGGTCATGATAATAAGAGTACGACTGGAGAGTAAGGCTTATCCTTGGATACTTAACTTATTCACTCAGGTTATTTATCCAACGAAACTTGGTGGTACCAACATCAAATTCCCTAAAACCTAACTCAAACTTTTCAATAAAGCAATAAGGTGGTAGCTCAATGCATTTTATCTATCCTAGAACAACTATAAGTATGCTGACAAGAACCCAAGGAATGGCATATCAAAAGAATAATATGTAAAGGTTGGAAGGAAGCGAGACGCGTATACCAAGATCAAAGGAGGGAAGTGAATGACAAAGGAGTCGCGAGCCTCTCCTTCCAGCCGGGAGAGAGGTACAATTGCCAGGGATACAAATATACAATACTTGTATCCAGGTCTGTATATAGACGGACTCACCGAAAACAATTGGTACAGCTGAAACTAGATCTCCAACGCCTTCCATATTCTTTCTTCGTAGCGCAATGGATAAATGCACTGAATTTCGGTGTGAGCATCGTACGTTCGAATCCCTGGACTGCCACATGTATTTGTTAATTTCAAAACCGGTGACCCCCCTTAACCGAGTTGGCGGTGGTAATGTGTTTAATATGTGTCATAGTTGGCTGGGGTAATATGTATAATATGTGTCATAGTTGGCGGGGGTAATATGTATAATATGTGTCATAGTTGGCGGGGGTAATGTGTATAATATGTGTCATAGTTGGCGGGGGTAATGTGTATAATATGTGTCATAGTTGGCGGGGGTAATGTGTATAATATGTGTCATAGTTGGCGGGGGTAATGTGTATAATATGTGTCATAGTTGGCGGGGAGGTAATATGTATAATATGTGTCATAGTTGGCGGGGGTAATGTGTATAATATGTGTCATAGTTGGCGGAGAGGTAATATGTATAATATATGTCATAGTTGGCGGGGGTAATGTGTATAATATGTGTCATAGTTGGCGGGGAGGTAATGTGTATAATATGTGTCATAGTTGGCGGGGTAATGTGTATAATATGTGTCATAGTTGGCGGGGTAATGTGTATAATATGTGTCATAGTTGGCGAGGGTAATATGTATAATATGTGTCATAGTTGGCGAGGGTAATATGTATAATATGTGTCATAGTTGGCGGGGGTAATGTGTATAATATGTGTCATAGTTGGCGGGGGTAATGTGTATAATATGTGTCATAGTTGGCGGGGGTAATATGTATAATATGTGTCATAGTTGGCGGGGGTAATGTGTATAATATATGTCATAGTTGGCGGGGGTAATGTGTATAATATGTGTCATAGTTGGCGGGGGTAATATGTATAATATGTGTCATAGTTGGCGGGGGTAATGTGTATAATATATGTCATAGTTGGCGGGGGTAATGTGTATAATATGTGTCATAGTTGGCGAGGGTAATGTGTATAATATGTGTCATAGTTGGCGGGGGTAATGTGTTTAATATGTGTCATAGTTGGCGGGGGCAATGTGTATAATATGTGTCATAGTTGAAGTCTAGTACACTCACCAAGTGTATGAAGACATAGTCCTCCACGAGACTATAACATGGTTCTTAAAATAAAAACTAAGTTTGTTTCCCTTATATCTGCTCATGGTCGAGTGGTTACGGTGCCCAACTCTCCTACATTTACCTGTAATGAGTGGGTTCGAATCCTGGTCAGGATACCTCTCTCCCAACCTGTCGGACATTATCATTAGATAGGGGTTACATTGGTGGTCACACAAATTGTGGGTACATGTGTGGTTAAACTACCAGGAGATGTATTGGTGGCCAGGACATTAGTAGTCAGACAACTGGGGGAGACATTGGTGGCCAGGACATTAGTAGTCAGACAACCGGAGGAGACATTGGTGGCCAGGACATTAGTAGTCAGACAACCGGGGGAGACATTGGTGGCCAGGACATTAGTAGTCAGACAACCGGGGGAGACATTGGTGGCCAGGACATTAGTAGTCTGACAACCGGGGGAGACATTGGTGGCCAGGACATTAGTAGTCAGACAACCGGGGGAGACATTAGTGGCCAGGACATTAGTATTCTGACAACCGGGGGAGACATTGGTGGCCAGGACATTAGTAGTCAGACAACCGGGGGAGACATTAGTGGCCAGGACATTAGTAGTCTGACAACCGGGGGAGACATTGGTGGCCAGGACATTAGTAGTCAGACAACCGGGGGAGACATTGGTGGCCAGGACATTAGTAGTCAGACAACCGGGGGAGACATTGGTGGCCAGGACATTAGTAGTCTGACAACCGGGGGAGACATTGGTGGCCAGGACATTAGTAGTCAGACAACTGGGGGAGACATTGGTGGCCAGGACATTAGTAGTCAGACAACCGGGGGAGACATTGGTGGCCAGGACATTTGTAGTCTGACAACCGGGGGAGACATTGGTGGCCAGGACATTTGTAGTCTGACAACCGGGGGAGACATTGGTGGCCAGGACATTAGTAGTCAGACAACCGGGGGAGACATTGGTGGCCAGGACATTAGTCGTCAGACAACCGGGGAGACATTGGTGGCCAGGACATTAGTAGTCTGACAACCGGGGGAGACATTGGTGGCCAGGACATTAGTAGTCTGACAACCGGGGGAGACATTGGTGGCCAGGACATTAGCAGTCTGACAACCGGGGGAGACATTGGTGGCCAGGACATTAGTAGTCTGACAACCGGGGGAGACATTGGTGGCCAGGACATTAGTAGTCTGACAACCGGGGGAGACATTGGTGGCCAGGACATTAGAGGTCTGACAACTGGGGGAGACATTGGTGGCCAGGACATTAGTAGTCAGACAACCGGGGGAGACATTGGTGGCCAGGACATTTGTAGTCTGACAACCGGGGGAGACATTGGTGGCCAGGACATTTGTAGTCTGACAACCGGGGGAGACATTGGTGGCCAGGACATTAGTAGTCAGACAACCAGGGGAGACATTGGTGGCCAGGACATTAGTAGTCAGACAACCGGGGAGACATTGGTGGCCAGGACATTAGTAGTCTGACAACCGGGGGAGACATTGGTGGCCAGGACATTAGTAGTCTGACAACCGGGGGAGACATTGGTGGCCAGGACATTAGTAGTCAGACAACCGGGGGAGACATTGGTGGCCAGGACATTTGTAGTCTGACAACCGGGGGAGACATTGGTGGCCAGGACATTAGTAGTCAGACAACCGGGGGAGACATTGGTGGCCAGGACATTAGTAGTCAGACAACCGGGGAGACATTGGTGGCCAGGACATTAGTAGTCTGACAACCGGGGGAGACATTGGTGGCCAGGACATTAGTAGTCTGATAACCGGGGGAGACATTGGTGGCCAGGACATTAGTAGTCTGACAACTGGGGGAGACATTAGTGGCCAGGACATTAGTAGTCAGACAACCGGGGGAGACATTGGTGGCCAGGACATTAGTAGTCAGACAACTGGGGGAGACATTGGTGGCCAGGACATTAGTAGTCAGACAACTGGGGGAGACATTGGTGGCCAGGACATTAGTAGTCAGACAACTGGGGGAGACATTGGTGGCCAGGACATTAGTAGTCAGACAACTGGGGGAGACATTGGTGGCCAGGACATTAGTAGTCAGACAACCGGGGGAGACATTGATGGCCAGGACATTAGTAGTCAGACAACCGGGGGAGACATTGGTGGCCAGGACATTAGTAGTCAGACAACTGGGGGAGACATTGGTGGCCAGGACATTAGTAGTCAGACAACTGGGGGAGACATTGGTGGCCAGGACATTAGTAGTCAGACAACCGGGGGAGACATTGGTGGCCAGGACATTAGTAGTCAGACAACTGGGGGAGACATTGGTGGCCAGGACATTAGTAGTCAGACAACCGGGGGAGACATTGGTGGCCAGGTCAATAGTAGTCAGACAACCGGGGGAGACATTGGTGGTGATACTATCCGGTAATACACTGGTGGTCACGCTCAAATAGCTTTGTTTGACTTTGTATTGCATGTACGTTTATTAAGGCTTGACCAAATACAGATGTTCACAGCCAAATTGAAGGTTTATTATTGTCAACATGTTTGGTCACGTGGAGATTGAAGCATTCTAAATCAAAGGTGGAGGGACAGATAATTTGATGAGAGAGTTCCAAAGAGTTAGACATAATAGGGATGGGCATGCGTTAAAAGGGAGGTGCCATCCACTCTCCGTAAAGGAGAGGGTATACACTGAGAAAACTCTGAAGAACACTGATTATTGTACTAGTGGGAGAAGAGTGAGAGAGATGCAAACGTTCTGCGTGTAGAGAAATATTGTAGAGACTTAGTAATTAAGAGGAGGCGAGTTGGTGAGACGAAGTTCCTCTGACTCTCCCCTAACGAGAAGTGGGTTAGGGTGGAAGCTTCCCACACATGCGAATAGTACTCAATTCATGGACACACTGTGCCCCTGAACAGTGTAAGAAGCTGTGCAGGGATGGAGAACCCTCGGAGACAGTTTAACGCTTAACGCCTCGGCCTGGCATATGCAGTTATAGGTTCACTCCACAATAGTACAGTAGATGACATCGTTGATATCCATGAAGGAGGATGAATCTGCGTATCTTAAAGACGCTGGTACTCCATATAATATTGCAGATATGGTCACTCAACTTCTTTGATACTAATATCTCTGTAGGACCATGGACTACCACTGGTAAGACCCCATATCAAACCAGTGTCTACTCTGGAGGCATATTGGCTGTATAGTTTGAGAGCACCAACTTTGGTAATATAGGGACGTGGACCGTCTCCCTCAAGTTTACCCAGTTTAGGTGGTGGTTTTAGTGTGTAATAAACTCCAAGTGGAGGATATTTTGGGGAAGACGACTGATTTCTTGGCTGAAGCCAGTCGAATAATTATGTATTATTATGTTTTTTCCACCAACCAACTTCACCTCTAAACTCAATTAATGAAATCAACAAATACATGTGCCACTCCAAGGACTAGAACCTAGGATACTCACATCGAAATTCCGCGCACTTATGCATTACGCTATCAAGACATTTACAAAAAATATGCACAAGCCAACGATTTATTATGCAGTTTCGTATACAAAGGAGGGGAAGAGTTACGACCTGGAGCCTTCCTTGTCTAGAGTAACCCCAACAGTGATGAAAATATTATGGTGATTGGTTGACTCATACTTTCGACTTCTTTTAGATCATAACTTATAATATTAATAATCACAGAGACAGATTATTTAATTATGCATATAAATGACGTCTATTAAAATGAAACATATCATTATATATAATATTCTAGCTAGCTCCAGATTAATATATATACCGGATAACGATAACTCTGAATCAAAGTGTTAATTTGTATGTTTTGGTCTATTTATTTGTTTATATATTTACGTCTTAGTTTCCTCGCTAGACCTCCATCAAGCTTGAAAAACTCCCCTTAATACCCATTTCATGATAAATTTGTACATTTTTCGGTAGAAAAATGTTCCGGCCGAAGGCCGATTCCTTCTAAATTACAGGTTCGCTATCGTTCGCCAGGAAAAGATCGATATCTAAATAGCGCAAAAGGTCTTAAAATCGCCAAACTAATGTAGCGAACGTCTTAACATCTTGAAACTAACGGAGCTAATCATGAGAGAGAAGGGGGTCCAGATAAAGCAACTCCCTTCCCCTTAAGGTCTGCGTGCCAACTACTCTTCCTAGCGCTTGTCCCGTCTTGAAGGGGGATGGTTGGTTTGTCTGACCCTGTCTCTCATGCTTTTAACCCCATTAGTTTTCATATTTTAAGATGCTCGGTCCATTAGTTTGGCGATTTTAAGATTTTTCACCCCATTTCTTAGTCAACACTAAGACCTTTCGTGCTATTTAGGCGTCGATTTTGTCCTGGCAAGCGCTAGTGAGCCTGTAATTTAGGAGGGACCGGGGACAGTTTTCTAACGAAAAAATTTACACATTTATCACGAAGGGGTATTTAGGGGAAGTTTTATTAAGTGTTATTAAGTTTGATTAAGCTTGATTGAGGTCTAGGGAGGAAACTGAAAATAGAAAAAAAAAGGAAAAAAAACAGTAATTACAAAAAGAACGAACAAGGTATAAACCCTTCCCCCCTTAATTAAGGGGAGGTCTCCACTTGAGAGATTTTTTTCTTGACCCCTTCCTCCCTCATGGTTATCCCCATTGTTTTTGAGATTTTAAGACGTTTGCCCCATTAGTTTGGTGATTTTAAGAATTTCCGACCCATTCTGTTAATTTTAAGACCTTTCGTGCAATTTAGGTGTCGATTTTATCCTGGCGAGCGATAGCGAGCCTGTAATTTAAGAATAACCGGCCTTCGGCCGGGAAATTTTTCTACCGAAAAATGTACAAATTTATCTTGAAAGGGGGTCAAGGGGGTGACATTTTAAGATTGCTGGAGGAGTAGGAAACAAACTAGAATCCTCCCCTTAAACCCCCCCTCACCCCCCCCCCCACTCCTTTCCCAACCTCTCCCACTCTCATTCCCTCTAATCTGTTTTTCCCTCTCTCTCTTATAAAACTATTAACTTAGGTCTTGGCTTCCTCATTGGTATTTTTGCCGACACTTTAAGGGGAGATTTCCACTGGAGGGATTGTTTTCTGGATCCCGTTCTCGACCCTCATGTTTAGCCCCATTGCTTTTGAGATTTTAAGACTTTCGCCCCATTATTTTGGCGATCTTATGAACTTTCGCCCCATTTCTGTCAATTTTAAGATCTTTCGTGCCAATTAGGTGTCGATTTTTCCCTGGCGAGCGATAGCGAGCCTGTAATTTAAGAGAAACCGGCCTTTGGCCGGGACATTTTTCTACCGAAAAATGTACAAATTTATCTTGAAAGGGGGTCTAGGGGGTGTAATCGTAAGCTTGATGGAAATATAAGGAACACAGTAAAAACTTCCCCTTAACCCCTTCTGTACCGGCGATGTATTTTTAATTTTATTGTAACTACTGTATATTGAGACGATTTCGTTAAGAAGGATCTGTGGTAGTAAAAAGGGTTAAGTGAGATAGTTCGAAGCCGGTTAATTGCTGGAGGCCCATTTTAAACTGCATAAAATCGTCTTATAATAGCCAGCAGAAAGTAAAAAAAGACGTAGCCGGTATAGAAAGGGTTAATTTAATTTCCGGCTAGGTAACTATTCTTATTTTTTTTTTATTTCCACATACATTGTTTTTATTTCCACATACATTGTTTTTTATTTCCACATACATTGTTTTTTATTTCCACATGCAATGTTTTTTTATTTCTACATACATTGTTTTTTCTATTTCCACATACATTGTTTTTATTTCCACATACATTGTTTTTTTTATTTTCACATAGTTTTTTTTTATTTCCACATACATTGTTTTTTTATTTCCACATACATTGTTTTTTTTTATTTCCACATACATTGTTTTTTTTTATTTCCACATACATTGTTTTTATTTCCACATACATTGTTTTTTTTTATTTCCACATACATTGTTTTTATTTCCACATACATTGTTTTTTTTTTATTTCCACATACATTGTTTTTATTTCCACATACATTTTTTTTATTTCCACATACATTGTTTTTTATTTCCACATGCATTGTTTTATTTATTTCCACATACATTGTTTTTTATTTCCACATACATTGTTTTTTATTTCCACATACATTGTTTTTTATTTCCACATACATTGTTTTTTATTTCCACATACATTGTTTTTTATTTCCACATACATTGTTTTTTATTTCCACATACATTGTCTTTTATTTCCACATACATGGTTTTTAATTTCCACATACATGGTTTTTTATTTCCACATACATTGTTTTTTATTTCCACATACATTGTTTTTTATTTCCACATACATGTTTTTTTTATTTCCACATACATTGTTTTTTTATTTCCACATACATTGTTTTTTATTTCCACATACATTGTTTTTTATTTCCACATACATTGTCTTTTATTTCCACATACATTGTTTTTTTATTTCCACATACATTGTTTTTTATTTCCACATACATTGTCTTTTATTTCCACATACATTGTTTTTTATTTCCACATACATTGTTTTCGAAAACATATGTTGCTGTGCCCACAAGGTAACGTTTACTATATATTTTCTATTTATATATGTTTAAGGGGGATCACCGGCTGCTTTTTTTTTTATCTTTCTCTCTTTCCATGGCTTGTGTCCATTCGGCCCCATTCAGCCAACTGTTTTAAGACGTTGATCGCCATCCAGGTGTTGATTTCTTCCTGGCGATAGCGGATAGCGAGCCAGCATTGTATGGAGAAATCCGACTTCGCCGGAGACATTTTTCTATCGAAAAATTTGCAAATTTAGCTTGCTGTCAAAGCAAAAATATATATATGCTGGCTTGCTACCGCTAGCCAGGAAAATATTGACACCTGGATGGGGGTAAACATCTTAAAACAGTAGGCTGAATGGGGCCGAATGGATACAAACCAAAGAGAGAGGTCAGAGAAAGAGAAAAAAAAAAGCGAGGTGGGCTCCCTTAAGAAGGACACCAAAATAGAGTTGGGAGAGTTTACCTATGCTTAGCCACTATCATAAGGTAGCTTATAGTTAAATGGTAAATTAGAGGTTTGAAACGCTTATAACACCACTACAGTAAATTCATCTAATATATGTCTACCATTCGGGAAGAGTCAGTCGAGGAAGAGATGTGGAAATGTACAGCCCATTTGCTCTAGCCCTTTTTGAGTTACAGAGGATAGAGGTCATGATTTATCGCCTACTTACAGCGAATAGACTATTGTTCTCCTTCTTTCAGCCCCCTTTTCTTTCTCCTACCTCCTCGCAACCCTCCTATCAGTCTTGATAGCGTAATGCATAGTATTCGGAATTTCGATGTGAGTATCCTTGGTTCGAGTCCTCCGAGTGCCACATGTATTTGTTGATTTCATATAATAACCCTACCTCTTGTCACATATTGTAGCATTCGCCACGTTTCTAGCGGCAGTATATTTATTGCTAAATCCTCTGCGAATGTCCATGTGTATATTAGTAAAGCCACTGTCACACGAGCGCTTTTTCCGTCAATTTTCCATGAGCAAGTTTTTTCTGGTGATATTTAGGGATATTTTTGCATTGAAATCGGAAACTAGATCGAAGTTAGATTATGTTAGGTAGTTTAATTCTTATGGAACTTATATTTTCAAGCTGCCAGACAACAATTGCCCGTAACAATTGACGGAAAATCGCTCGTGTGACACCGCCTTTAGTAACGTTCCCTACTATGTTCCAACGAGTACAACGTCAGTGACCTTAAAGGGGGGTCACCGGCTTTTTTTGTATCTTTCTCTCCTTTTCTCTCTTTCTCTGGCTTGTATCCATTTGGCCACATTCAGCCAACTGTTTTAAGACGTTTATCCCCATCCAGGTGTTGATTTCTTCGCGAGCCAGCATTGTATGGAGAAATCCGGCTTCGCCGGAGGCATTTTTCTATCGAAAAATGTACAAATTTAGCTTGCTGTCAAAACAAAAATATCAATATGCTGGTTCGCTCCCGCTCGCCAGGAAAATATTGACACCTGGATGTGGATAAACGTCTTAAAACAGTAGACTGAATGGGGCCGAATGGATAAAAGCCAAAGAGAGAGGGAGAGAAATAGAAAAAAAGCGAGGTGAGCCCCCTTAAACGCTCACAATAGTACAGATCATTTATACACGCGCGACGAATTTCCTTTGTACTCTCTCTAAGCCTTTTGTTTCACCTACTTTACTGTATGTGAGGAGGGTAATGGGTTACAGTAGCCTATAGGGTCTGTTCGCTGTAAGTAGGCGGCGAGGAATCATGACCTCTAACCTTCGTAACTCTAAACACGACTAGAGTAATCGAGCTAACATTTCTACCATTTGGGAAGAGTCAAGGAATAGATGTGGAAAATGTACAGACCATTTGCTCTAGCCCCTTTTTGAGTTACAGAGGATAGAGGTCATGATTTCTCTCGCCTACTTACAGCGAATAGACTATATAGTACCAAGGCTATGATGATGAGTGTTATCGCAGGCCAATTCACCCAGTGTTCTAAAAAAAAAATAAAAAAAAATAAACAAAATAAAATAAAATAAAATAAAATAAAATAGGAAAAGCGGGGGTTGGGCCTGAGTAAATAGATAGATAGATAGATAGATAGATAGATAGATAGACCAACCCAAGGTCCTTTACACAGCCTTTATGTACTATAATGTGGTTGACTTCCGTTATGTTATTGCTGTTCTCTTTAAGGGGGCCCACCTCGCTTTTTTTCTTTCTCTCCCTCTATCTTTGGCTTGTATCCATTCGGGCCCATTCAGCCTACTGTTTTAAAACGCTTACCCCCATCCAGGTGTCAATATTTATATTGCATATTGCCATTGCCAGCATATATATATTTTTGTTTTGACAGCAAGCTAAATTTGTAAATTTTTCGATAGAAAAATGTCTCCGGCGACGCTGGATTTCTCCATACAGTGCTAGCTCGCTATCGTTCGCCAGGAAGATATCAACACCTGGATGGGGATAAATGTCTTAAAATAGTTGACTGAATGGGGCCGAATGGATACAAGCCAAAGAGAGTGGGAGAGAAAGTGAAAACAAGCGAGGTCCCCCCCCCCCCTCCCCCTTAACGACGTTATTGTGTCTCCTCAGAATGAACCGCAAGGTCTTAGTGAAACTAACTACTCCTTGTTTCGTACCTCTTTCTCTCTCACTCACTCTCACGCTCAGTCACACACACACACACACACTCTCTCACTCACTCTCACACTCACACACTCACACTCTCTCTCTCTCTCTCACACTCTCACTCTCACACACACACACTTACACTCTCTCTCTCTCTCTCTCTCTCCGTCTTGGTCAATTACTCTCCGCCTCTGCTCAGCTGTTCACCTTCCACGCTTGCCTCCCACTTTTTCTTAGGTGGCTGTCACAACCTCTCCCGGATAATGTTCCTGAGGACTTAACACTACTTATAAGGGGAGATTTCCACTTGCGGGAATTTTTTCTGGACCCCTTTCTCCCTCATGTTTAGCCCCATTGCTGTTGAAATTTTAAGACGTTCGCCCCATTATTTTGATGATTTTAAGAACTTTCAACCAATTTCTGTCAATTTTAAGACCTTTCGTGCAATTTAGGTGTCGATTTTATCCTGGCGAGCGACAGCGAGCCTGTAATTTAAGAGATACCGGCTTTCAGCCGGGACATTTTTCTACCGAAAAATGTACAAATTTATCTTGAAAGGGGCTCAAGGGGGTGTAATCTTAGCTTGATGGATATCTAGAGACCAAACTAAAAACCTCCCCTTAAAGCAATAAGAAAAGTAAGAAGAAAGTTCCGGAAACATTAAACAAGTTTGGAATATAATCAATTCCGGGCTAGGTAGAGGAAATAGTTATTAATTTATAGTTATAGTTATAGTATTTAGTTATTAATTTATAGTTATAGTTATAGTATTTATAGTTATTAATTTATAGTTATAGTTATAGTATTTATAGTTATTAATTTATAGTTATAGTTATAGTATTTATAGTTATTAATTTATAGTTATAGTTATAGTATTTAGTTATTAATTTATAGTTATAGTTATAGTATTTATAGTTATTAATTTATAGTTATAGTTATAGTATTTATAGTTATTAATTTATAGTTATAGTTATAGTATTTATAGTTATTAATTTATAGTTATAGTTATAGTATTTATAGTTATTAATTTATAGTTATAGTTATAGTATTTATAGTTATTAATTTATAGTTATAGTTATAGTAATTGTAGTTATTAATTTATAAACATGGCCATATAAAAGCACATTATATTATAGCTGAATGTTCATATTTTATTATTATATATAGCTGAATGTTCATATTTTATTATTATATATAGCTGAATGTTCATATTTATTATTATATATAGCTGAATGTTCATATTTTATTATTATATATAGCTGAATGTTCATATTTTATTATTATATATAGCTGAATGTTCATATTTTATTATTATATATAGCTGAATGTTCACATTTTATTATTATATATAGCTGAATGTTCATATTTTATTATTATATATAGCTGAATGTTCATATTTTATTATTATATATAGCTGAATGTTCATATTTTATTATTATATATAGCTGAATGTTCATATTTTATTATTATATATAGCTGAATGTTCATATTTTATTATTATATATAGCTGAATGTTCATATTTTATTATTATATATAGCTGAATGTTCATATTTTATTTACGTCGGAATGAATATATTTGAAAACCTTGAATCAAATACTAATATCGTGCCCTATTTACAAAATAGACACAAAACAACATCCCATTTCAAATGTTGCAATTAAAGAACTACGGGATTCCTTTGCAGGCCAAAATGATGCGGGCTGGTTGCTCATGCCGTGTCTCATATTAGTTTATACCTATGCAACATGACATAGTTCACAGTCATTTTTCCTGACCCCCTGACTGGCCGTTTGTTTGGTCTATTAATTCATTTATTCATATATATTTGTTTTTAGTTTCCTCCCTAGACCTCCATCAAACTTAGAAAAAACACCCCCTAGACCCTCCTTCAAGATAAATTTGTACATTTTTCGGTAGAAAATTCGACCGGTTCCTCTTAAAATTGCAGGTTCGCTATCGCTCGCCAGGAAATAATCGACACCTAAATGGCACGAAAGGTCTTAAAATTGACAATGAAATGGGACGAAAGGTGTTAAAATCGCCAAACTAATGGGCCGAACGTCTTATAATCTTAAAACTAATGGGGCTAAACATGAGGGAGAAAGTGGTCCAGAAAACCGGCCCATCTCCCCTTAACCTTCTCAGTCGTAGCAATAAGTTATTAACTTTGGTTCCAAGACTCTTGCCTCTGACTGCCATTTCAGGCTGACAGTGAGGCCGAAATCGTATATTGTCACTCAGTTTTAACCCATTCTGTACCGGCGACGTCTTTTGTATTAGATTTCAGCTACATATAGACGATTTTATGAAGCTTAGGAGGGATATATGGTAGCTAAAGGGATTAATTGAGATAGTCTATAAACCTTTCAAGGGCAGTTGTCCTTCCTAAGCTTATTAAAATCGTCTAACAGTTGCCAAAATATAATGAAAAGTACATCACCGGTAGTGAAAGGGTTAACATCTACATGCAATGTAATATACATCAAAATAAACATGGAACATAACATTACCGAAAAATATAGCACAAAGCATCAAATTATCATAGTGAAAATTGATCCCTAATATAATATTTTATAGTTCTTCGGAATCTAACTTGTCATGTTTTCGTAATAACTGTTACTTCTATCTTTTGTTTTATATGGAATCAGAAATATTGATCACGCTCTTTCCACCAGTGATATCAGAAGGTGTATATCATCAACATCAACAAGTATCACACGATCATCAACATCAACAAGTATCACACGATCATCAACATCAACAAGTATCACACGATCATCAACATCATAAAGTATCACACGATCATCAACATCAACAAGTATCACACGATCATCAACATCAACAAGTATCACACGATCATCATCAACATCAGCAAGTATCACACGATCATCAACATCAACAAGTATCACACGATCATCAACATCAACAAGTATCACACGATCATCAACATCAACAAGTATCACACGATCATCAACATCAACATCAACAAGTATCACACGATCATCAACATCAACATCAACAAGTATCACACGATCATCAACATCAACAGGTATCACACGATCATCAACATCAACAAGTATCACACGATCATCAACATCAACATCAACAAGTATCACACGATCATCAACATCAACAAGTATCACACGATCATCAACATCAACAAGTATCACACGATCATCAACATCAACAAGTATCACACGATCATCAACATCAACAAGTATCACACGATCATCAACATCAACATCAACAAGTATCACACGATCATCAACATCAACAAGTATCACACGATCATCAACATCAACAAGTATCACACGATCATCAACATCAACAAGTATCACACGATCATCAACATCAACAAGTATCACACGATCATCAACATCAACAAGTATCACACGATCATCAACATCAACATCAACAAGTATCACACGATCATCAACATCAACAAGTATTACACGATCATCAACAAGTATCACACGGTCATCAACATCAACAAGTATCACACGATCATCAACATCAACAAGTATCACACGATCATCAACATCAACAAGTATCACACGATCATCAACATCAACATCAACAAGTATCACACAATCATCAACATCAACAAGTATCACACGATCATCAACATCAACATCAACAAGTATCACACGATCATCAACAAGTATCACAAGATCATCAACATCAACATCAACAAGTATCACACGATCATCAACATCAACAAGTATCACACGATCATCAACATCAACATCAACAAGTATCACACGATCATCAACATCAACAAGTATCACACGATCATCAACATCAACATCAACAAGTATCACACAATCATCAACATCAACAAGTATCACACGATCATCAACATCAACATCAACAAGTATCACACGATCATCAACATCAACAAGTATCACACGATCATCAACATCAACAAGTATCACACGATCATCAACATCAACAAGTATCACACGATCATCAACATCAACATCAACAAGTATCACACGATCATCAACATCAACAAGTATCACACGATCATCAACATCAACAAGTATCACACGATCATCAACATCAACATCAACAAGTATCACACGATCATCAACATCAACAAGTATCACACGATCATCAACAGCAACAAGTATCACACGATCATCAACATCAACAAGTATCACACGATCATCAACATCAACATCAACAAGTATCACACGATCATCAACATCAACAAGTATCACACGATCATCATCAACATCAACAAGTATCACACGATCATCAACATCAACAAGTATCACACGATCATCAACATCAACAAGTATCACACGATCATCAACATCAACATCAACAAGTATCACACGATCATCAACATCAACAAGTATCACACGATCATCAACATCAACATCAACAAGTATCACACGATCATCAACATCAACAAGTATCACACGATCATCAACATCAACAAGTATCACACGATCATCAACATCAACAAGTATCACACGATCATCAACATCAACAAGTATCACACGATCATCAACATCAACAAGTATCACACGATCATCAACATCAACATGTATCACACGATCATCAACATCAACATCAACAAGTATCACACGATCATCAACATCAACAAGTATCACACGATCATCAACATCAACAAGTATCACACGATCATCAACATCAACATCAACAAGTATCACACGATCATCAACATCAACAAGTATGTATCACACGATCATCAACATCAACATCAACAAGTATCACACGATCATCAACATCAACAAGTATGTATCACACGATCATCAACATCAACATGTATCACACGATCATCAACATCAACATCAACAAGTATCACACGATCATCAACATCAACAAGTATCACACGATCATCAACATCAACAAGTATCACACGATCATCAACATCAACAAGTATCACACGATCATCAACATGGCACCTGGACTAAACATTGTTATTATTGTTCGGTTTTAACCAGCCACAAATGCATTATATTATATTATAATATAATATTATTATTAATTTCTCCATACAATGTTGGCTCGCTATCGCTCGCCAGGAAGATATCGACAGCTGGATGAGGATAAAAGTCTTAAAACCGTTGGCTGAATGGGGCCGAATGGATACAAGCCAGGGAAAGAAAGAAAAGGAGAGAAATATATTATATTATACATCACAAGAAGGAAGAAAGGCCATTCTGAAAAATAACCGAATAAAAACCAACACAAAATTGAAAGATGAATGTTAAAATTAATCCCAAAAAAAAAATCCTTCTTCCGAGTTGAACTTGTCATATTTTCGAAATCTCAAAGATGACTAAAGTTGTGTTTTATTCAACAAGAAGCAGCCTTCACACTCTTTCCAATGGTCAAATCATAATTTGTCTACCATCAATATTTCTTTTGATAAGAATATAATAGTATAATTATGAAGGAAGTAATCATTTGTATGGGACCGGATTGTGATTAATTTGTGTTTACGATTGCTTGTCTCATATCTACCTAAAACATAGTTATATGAAAATACCTACAACAGTAATTACTGTATTATCATCATTGTCACGAAATTATCGTTATCAAAACAACATACCCTGCCATATGAGGAGGTACAGTCTCCTCTATAAGTTATGTTCTTCCTCATGATCTTATGTATAGACTTAACATTAGGTGGTTGAATTAATTATGAATTTATTTATATGTGTTATCGGTGGTAATTCATCCGGTTAGTCCAATGATATATAATAAAATATACTCCTACTCAAATCACACTAATTGCGTAGCTATACATAAGATCACGTGGAAGAACAGTACTAATGTAGGAGACTGTAAACTTTTTCATATATCGTATTTCACAAACAGAAACGTTCCTGACATTCTCAACTGTCTTGGTGGTGTAATGGTTAGCGTTTAAGATCTATGTGTGTTAACCCAGGTTCGAATCCCGGTGGATCACCTACTTTCATAAATTTCACTGGGAGGTGTTTGGTATTAGAGTGAAATTAATAAATAAAGATACACCCATCAAGATTTGAAGCCTAGCCAGTCAGGTTACAAGAGGAAGGCTATACCACCGTACATACCCTTTGAAGCCTAGCCAGTCAGGTTACAAGAGGAAGGCTATACCACCGTACATACCCTTTGAAGCCTAGCCAGTCAGGTTACAAGAGGAAGGCTATACCACCGTACATACCCTTTGAAGCCTAGCCAGTCAGGTTACAAGAGGAAGGCTATACCACCGTACATACCCTTTGAAGCCTAGCCAGTCAGGTTACAAGAGGAAGGCTATACCACCATACATACCCTTTTGAAGGCTAGCCAGTCAGGTTAGAAGAGGAAGGCTATACCACCGTACATACCATTTGAAGCCTAGCCAGTCAGGTTACAAAAGGAAGGCTATACCACCGTACATACCCTTTGAAGCCTAGCCAGTCAGGTTACAAGAGGAAGACCGTAAATACCTCTTTAAGGTGTTGTTAATACCGTGGTATGGCATAACCTGAGTGGCTAGTATGTCATTCTAACAATAAAACAAATAATTACACTGTTATTAAACGATGGTGATCGGCCAAAGTCCTTTAGGGTTTACGTTATTCTCGTTTCCTTTGAAGTATTAATTACTGGGTCGAGCCACACATAAACACCACGCAAAGGTGAGAATCAAAGGTTAGCTTCAAAGGTGAGAATCAAAGGTTAGAATCAAAGGTTAGAATCAAAGGTGAGAATCAAAGGTGAGAATCAAAGGTTAGAATCAAAGGTGAGAATCAAAGGTTAGAATCAAAGGTTAGAATCAAAGGTTAGAATCAAAGGTGAGAATCAAAGTACAATCTTTGCACTGTGGTATACGTCGTCCAGTATTTAAGGGGAGGTATTTAGTTTGTTCCCTACGTTTTCATCAAGCTTAAAATTACACCCCCTAGACCCCCTTTCAAGATAAATTCGTACATTTTTCGGTAGAAAAATGTCCAGGCCGGAGGCCGGTTGCTCTTAAATTACAGGCTCGCTATCGCTCGCCAGGAAAAAATCGACACCTTAATGGCACGAAAGGTCTTAAAATTAACAAAAATGGGGCAAAATGTCTTAAATGTCCAAACTACTAGGGCGAACGTCTTAAAATCTCAAAAGCAATGGGGCTAAACATGAGGGAGAAAGGGGTCCAGAAAAAAATCCCTCAAGTGGATATCTCCCCTTAATGCAGTGATATTACTTCATTGTGCAGTGTGTAGAGATATATTCTATCTTATAATGTATACTATAGTCGGATTTGTTTATCTTATAATGTATACTATAGTCGGATTTGTTTGTCTTATAATGTATACTATAGTCGGATTTGTTTATCTTATAATGTATACTATAGTCGGATTTGTCTGTCTCACCACATACAAATTCCATTATTGATGGGAATACACATACACAAGCTCTTTCTCTCTCTCTTTGGTCTGAACTAAGAGTGGGCTAGTAGAGACCTCTGCCGTTTCACAACACGGGTTGGCCGTTGGGACAGGTAACTCAATTTGCCTGGGTACTATCAGCTTTACTACACCTGGTGCAGCAGAGGGGGTAAGTACAGAGCTTGAGGCAGGCTGGCCTCTCTATATCAGCCTTGGGAACTTAAGTTATAAACTGTATTTCTAGTGTATACACATGTAATGTATAATCACATAATACCTTCTGGGATTCAAACACTTATTACTGAAGTATTGTATATAGAGGTAAGGCTACTCTTGGTCCAGTTGAGAGGCAACTCAGTTGATGATTAGCGCAGATTCCTAAGGTGGAAATCGCAATCAGTTTATATCATGTTTTCTTATAAACTTGGCATAACAATATGTAAACGAAAACCAGTAAATACACACCGTAATTATATAAACCAGTAAATACACACCGTAATTATATAAACCAGTAAATACACACCGTAATTATATAACCCAGTAAATACACACCGTAATTATATAAATAAGTTGCTTTATTCCATGTATATTTATTTATGGACCTAACTACTGGACAGCTGCTATCACACACATTATATATATATATATATATATATATATATATATATTCTTTAATACATACGAGGTTGAAAGAAATGGCAATTTCTGCGTTGGAAATTTTATTATTCAAGGTTTCCAGGTCTCTGATGAGTTTTCGCTGGGTGGCAGGAAGTAGATGAATGAGGCTAGCAAAATTCATGGTGGTACAGGGTTACATTAATGTACATGATGATACAGGATATACGACGCGTTTCACTGGACAACCAGCATTAATACCTGGCTTTACCAACGCAGAAATTGCCATTTCTTTCAACCTCGTATGTATCAAAAAAAAAATATTACCTGGTTTTACTAATATATATATATATATATATATATATATATATATATATATATATATATATATATATATAAATTATATATATACAAAAATATAGTTGCTATAAGTCATTATACTTATATAAGATTATAATATTGTCTACACGCTCTGATTGTGGTCGGGTTACTACCCAACAAGTCCAGTACATATATACAGTACAGTAGGCTGTGGAGGTTGTACTTGATCCTAAACCTTGAATTTGGCTACTTGATATTAAGGGGGGGGGGGGTCACCGACTTTTGTTTATCTTTCTCTCCTTTTCTCTCTTTCCCTGGCTTGTATCCATTCGGCCCCATTCAGCCAACTGTTTTAAGACGTTTATCCCCATCCAGGTGTCAATTTCTTCCCGGCGAACGATAGCGAGCCAGCATTGTATGGATAAATAGGCTTTGCCGGAGACATTTTGCTATCGAAAAATGTAGAAATTTAAATTACTGTCTAAACAAAAATATATACTGTATATATATATGCTGGCACGCTACCGCTCGTCAGGAAAATATTGACACCTGGATGGGGGTAAACGTCTTAAAACAGTAGGCTGAAGGGGGCCGAATAGATACAACAAGCCAAAGAGAGAGGGAGAAAAAGAGATAAAATAATCCTGTCACCCCCCTTAATAATAATCCTGTCACCCCCCTTAATAATAATCCTGTCACCCCCCTTAATCAAAAATCAAACAAAACAGTGTTTCGAGGAACGGACATGGTTGGCGACCGTGTTGGGTAGTGTCGCTGAAGGTGTCACAGAACGTTCGATGTCACTCGCCAACACTTTTGAGTATAGCATAGCCTAGGCCTACTTACATCACACACTACCATCACCACTGTCACCAACACTCCACCACCACACACTACCATCACCACCACACACTACCATCACCACTGTCACCAACACTCCACCACCACACACTACCATCACCACCATCACCACTGTCACCACCACCACACACTACCATCACCACCACACACTACCATCACCACTGTCACCACCACTCCACCACCACACACTACCATTACCACCACACACTACCATCACCACTGTCACCACCACCACACACTACCATCACCACTGTCACCACCACCACACACTACAACCACCACTCCACCACCACACGCTACAACCACCACTCCACCACCACACACTACCATCACCACTGTCACCACCACTCCACCACCACACACTACCAACACCACCACACACTACCATCACCACTGTCACCACCACCACACACTACCATCACCACCACACACTACCATCACCACTGTCACCACCACTCCACCACCACACACTACCATTACCACCACACACTACCATCACCACTGTCACCACCACCACACACTATAACCACCACTCCACCACCACACGCTACAACCACCACTCCACCCACTCACTGTTGTAGCCTCAAGCCTGCACCACTCATCAGGCATATCACCTCTAGTTGGGGGAGCATCAAAGCGTCAAAAACTGATCCTATCATTTCATCAAATCTTCAAAAAGCTATCAGTACATCAAATTTTCCAGATGTGTTAATTTTGTCAAAAAACAGTTTTTCCCCAGATCATATCAATGTGTAATTTTTTTATATCACTTCAATGCATCAAAAGTTGGAAGTCATCGATGTATCAAAAATGTTAACCCCATTCTTACTAGGTTAGGTTAGGTAAGGTTGTTAGGTTAGGCTAATGTTAACCCCATTCTTACTAGGTTAGGTTAGGTAAAGTTGTTAGGTTAGGCTAATGTTAACCCCATTCTTACTAGGTTAGGTTAGGTAAGGTTGTTAGGTTAGGCTAATGTTAACCCCATTCTTACTAGGTTAGGTTAGGTAAGTTGTTAGGTTAGGCTAATGTTAACCCCATTCTTACTAGGTTAGGTTAGGTAAGGTTGTTAGGTTAGGCTAATGTTAACCCCATTCTTACTAGGTTAGGTTAGGTAAGGTTGTTAGGTTAGGGTAATGTTAACCCCATTCTTACTAGGTTAGGTTAGGTAAGATTGTTAGGTTAGGCTAATGTTAACCCCATTCTTACTAGGTTAGGTTAGGTAAGATTGTTAGGTTAGGCTAATGTTAACCCCTAACTATTTTTGATGATATGATATCATCCAGTCAGTTTCAGCCTTTTGTCAAATTGAAAAGGTCCAACTTTTTGATGCTTTGAAAAGATTGGGTTTTTGATGTATTGATAGGGCTGACACCCTTGGAATAGTTTTGATGTATTGATAGGGCTGACACCCTTGGAATAGTTTTGATGTATTGATAGGGCTGACACCCTTGGAATAGTTTTGATGTATTGATAGGGCTGACACCCTTGGAATAGTTTTGATGTATTGATAGGGCTGACACCCTTGGAATAGTTTTGATGTATTGATAGGGCTGACACCCTTGGAATAGTTTTGATGTATTGATAGGGCTGACACCCTTGGAATAGTTTTGATGTATTGATAGGGCTGACACCCTTGGAATAGTTTTGATGTATTGATAGGGCTGACACCCTTGGAATAGTTTTGATGTATTGATAGGGCTGACACCCTTGGAATAGTTTTGATGTATTGATAGGGCTGACACCCTTGGAATAGTTTTGATGTATTGATAGGGCTGACACCCTTGGAATAGTTTTGATGTATTGATAGGGCTGACACCCTTGGAATAGTTTTGACGCTTTGCAGGCGCCCCCTTTAGTTCACTATGCCTTGGCTCTCGTAGCTTAATCCATTCAGTACCAGTGACATACTTTTCATTATTATCTGGCAGCTATTAGACAATTTGATTCAGCTTAGGAAGGACGTCTACACATTAAAAGGCTACAGACTATCTCAAATATTTCTCTTAGCTACCATATACCCTTCCGAAGCTATACAAATTCGTCTAAATATAGCAGACATCAAATAAAATACACATCACCGGTACTGAACGGGTACAATTTGTTCCATTGCAATAATTACTGTTGCCCTAAAATCATGTAGCCTTGCCAACATAACTCACTTCCACGATCTACTGTCAACATTACTTTGGCCACTATCAACATTGTGCATTGTTCTGAGTGTGGTGTCCAGAGTTCGAACCCCGGGAGAGTCATATCCTTTCATTAGTTTATTCAGGTACATTGGGGTTTGTAATGGATGATTAATGTTAAGAACGGGGTGTTACTTCTTTATAGTAATGATCACATTTATTGATGCTAAAATAGTGCATTTTATTACTGCCATCACCAAACAATATTATCAGCTGCAACAGATTCACTACGGCTAATTTCAACATAATTATCTTCTACTACTGTCTTCCTCACAAGGATTATATTTTATTTTTACAATTATACTTACAATTATACTTAATTTTAATATCAATTCCTTTATTAAAATAGTAAGTTACCAAAATAATGGAATTAATTACTCCCAACATTATCTTGACCTTTAAGGAATAATAAATGGCAAACTTTATCATGGGAACCAATATTGTCAAGTGGCGTGTTTACAATATGTAGGAGGAGTGATAAGCAAGGAAGGGACACAGGTGTGAACATGGAAGTAATTAAGACAGAGAGTATGTGAAAGAAGGAAAGTTTTTGTAGTAATGTAGAGTATGTGGAAGGTGAACAATCTCAGAAAAACGGTCTGCCTCCCCTTAACCCTTTCAAGCTCCTATACGCATTTCTGTTTTGTTTTCTGGTAATTATTTGACGATTTTATTCAGTCTAGGAAGGGTATATGGAGGTCAGAGGGTTAATTGAGATAGTATTTACCCTTTTAATACCCACAGATCCTTCCTAAGCTGCATAAAATCGTCTAATGATAGCCAAAATGAAACTGCTAAAACGCGTCAGAGCTTCAAGGGGTTAACCTCTTTCATCAACGTCAGCCGCTGGGTCACCATTATCACCCGGTGCACCATTATATTGTGGATCATCCCGGGCACCATTATAGCATCAGGTGCAACATTATTCCAATATAGCGAGCGAGAGTAAGAGAGAGAGAGTGAGAGAAAGAGAGAGAGAGACAGATAGAGAGAGAGAGAGAGGTGTCAAATGGTGCTGTGTAAGTGTAGACTGTAGAGGGTACAAAGAGTGCAGGTAGAGGGGGTTGGGGGAGGGGTCAGGAAGGGGGTAGGGGGGATGGGGGGATGGGGTGGGGGGAGGGAACAGGAATGGGGTGGGGGGATGGGGGAGGGAACAGGAATGGGGTGGGGGGATGGGGGTAGGGGTCAGGAATGGGGTGGGGCGATGGGGGTAGGGGTCAGGAATGGGGTGGGGGGATGCGGGTTGGGGTCAGGAATGGGGTGGGGGGATGGGGGAGGGGGGGAGCAGAAGGGGGTGAAAGAAGAGAGAAGAGAAGGCTAGACAGATGGCACCCTCATTACCCACACCTGGCATCCTTGTTCCCCCAACGTGAACATAATATAATGAAGTGATGCGAGAGAACGTATATCAGGGTTACCAAATCAAGTCCGCTAGATAGTGAATAAATGCCGAAAATATATAGCATAAAAGTCCGCTAGATAGTGAATAAATGCCGAAAATATATAGCATAAAAGTCCGCTAGATACTGAATAAATGCCGAAAATCGCTAGACTAATGCCACACTCCCTACACTATCGCTCTACAATGGCTCAAACTACAATATATCGCTAGCATTCTTGGCGCTAGATGTATATAGTTGCCTTTAGACCGAAGTAAATACCTCTTCATAAATGCCGAGAATCTCTAGAATAATACCACAATATCTACACTATCGCTCTAAAATAGCTCAAACTACAAAATATCGCTAGCATTCTTGGCGCTAGATGCAAAAAGTTGACTCTAGATCGAAGTAAATAATACCTCTGAATCTAGCGGAAAAGTAGGTAAATTAGCAACACTGGCGTATGTATACCTGTATTGTTCACGACATGCAGTTCATTAATCTCTTACCTATTAATCATCATCATATCATCATATTTTACTACATATTCTTTCCTCATTAACCCCTTGAGAATTGTGACGCGTTTTGGCAGTTCAATCAGGTTATTATTAGACGGTTTTATACAGCTTAGGAGGGATCTGTGGGAATTAAAAGGGTAAACACTAAATTAACCCTCCGACTCCCATAGACCCTTCCCAATCTTAAGGGGGTCACCGGCTTTCTTTTATCTTTCTCTCCTGTTCTCTCTTTCCCTGGCTTGTATCCATTCGGCCCCATTCAGCCAAATATGTTAAGACGTTTATCCCCATCCAGGTGTCGATTTCTTCCTGGCAAGCGATAGCAAGCCAGCATTGTATGGAGAAATCCGGCTTCGCCGGAGAAATTTTTCTATCGAAAAATTTACAAATTTAGCTTGCTGTTAAAACAAAAATATATATATGCTGGCTCGCTACCGCTCGCCAGGAAAATATTGACACCTGGATGGGGGTAAACGTCTTAAAACAGTAGTCTGAATGGGGCCGAATGGATACAAGTCAAAGAGAGAGGGAGAGAAAGAGAAAAAAAAGCGAGGTTGGCTCCCTTAATGGTGTGTGTAGTTAGGTGGAATATGGGACGTCCCCCTCCCCACACATACTCTTGAAGTGAACTGCGTCAAGAATGGAGGCAGCCCCCGTATCTCTCCCAGCCGTTATTACTCTCAATGGCCGCAGTGAGGCAGTGAGGTGTGGCGTGCTCACTGATTTATGAGAGAGAGAGAGAGAGTTACATATAGTTACATAGATACACAGACTGCACAGACCTTGCGGTCCCTACTAGGTAGTCCGGACTTAATGCTAAAATAGAATTTGCTACAAAGTGGAAGGCAAGGATAGCAAAGCAGAAGGCTCTCTCCCCACCAACCATCACTTCCTCCAAACATTGGTCGGCATGACATTTAGTTTGGGAAACAAGGCCCCCAGCAGAATGAGACAAGTTTCTACTGGGAAATTCATAGTAAAGAACAAGTTGATAAATATTATATACCTGTACTACTGATGCTTAACCTTTTTTTTTTTTTTTTTTTACCTATATTATTCCAACCCCCTCAGAATGGATGTCTAGGCTCCCTTTGAATGTGTCAATTGTCTTACATTGTACCACTTTCTCTGGCAGTTTGTTCCACTCGTTGACCACACTGTAGGTTAAGAAGTGCTTTGTGACATAGAGATTCGCCCTCCTGATTTTTAATTTCATTCCATTTCCCCGAGTTAATGAAGAATTATCTCTTTGAATAGTGAATATACATCAATTTTGTCAAAGCCCTTTCAATATCTTGAAACACACGAATAATAATTGACCTCGCAACCTTCTTTTCTTAAGTGAAAACAATGGATTTTGCTTAATCTTTCATGCAAGAGAGAGAGAGAGTGAAGGCAACATGAGAGGGGTGGTATGAGGGGCATTTTAAGAGACGGAAGAGTGATGAGCCTGAGCCTTGAAGTGTGTGAGGGAAGGGTATTTAATGGTGTTTTTATATGGTGCTGAACCTTGCATGCACTTTTATATTCTTGTGTGTAATACAGAACACAGACTGTCGCAAAACGGGTACATAATATTTGTAAACCTGGATAGGCATCGGTAGGTCATTTATGGCATGGCGCCAGATGTCATTTTGCATTTTTGGTTACTACGCAACTGTCTGCGCAGCTGGGTAACATTTTACATAATAATTCGAAAATGTTCTTAGGCTGCTTATACACCTACTGTATTTGATGCATATTACAAATGTGGTCTGTAATGAATGTCAAATTAGTAAAATATTATAAAATGCGTTCATATAATTATTTTAACTATTATTATCATTTGGTAGATTTATTTTTAAGGGGAGAAGAATACCAGGGGAAAGAAAAAACAGAAAACAATGGGAAAGGTGGGGCTTGGGCCTCGGTATATAGAATAGATATAATGCAACTATTATTATAACTTTATTTGTTCTTAAACTGATATTCTTAAAATGTGTAGAGTTACCATTTTTGTTACAGGACTGTGTTTTAGTATTTACCGTACACACATAATTAATTATTTAGGAATAACCCGTCCACGTACTTAACCCTTTCCGTACTGGCGACATCTATATTTTTTTATTTTGTGCAGTTTTAAGAAGGATCTGTGGTAATAAAAATGGCCAAGTGAGATAGTTGGAAGCCTGTTCATTGCTGGAGGCCCTTTATAAACTGAATCAAATCGTGTAATAGTAGCCAGCATAATGTTAAAAGGACGTCACCGGTACTGTAAGGGTTAGTGTCATAAAAGTCATATGGTATACCTCCACCTGTGCTCCACCATTTGTCACAGTCTTTTGCATGTGTTGTAGTAAAGTTTTGGATACATCATTCATTACATAACTATGGAACATGTGCCAGATAATCACACCTAAATGTCATGATACATAATAAACTGAACACCATCACACTGCCAATAATTATCTTGCAAGGTATGTTATGGGTAAATAGGATGTAATTTAGTCTGAAAGTCGTTATAACCTTACATTTTTGTTTTAGCATCAATAAAAAATAAACAAGTATTGAGAGAGTAGAATTATTGATTATTCAGCGTATATACGATATAATATGCTATGAAAGCGTAGACTATAATAACTTCTTAAGGAAAAGCTAGTTAACTACTATAATATTATAGTAGCGCAAGAACACCATTATATATACCGGTATATATATATATATATAACAAAACAAGAAGAGAGTTTAACAATGAACAGACCGAGACAGTAGTAGTGGGGAAGGAAGAGGAACGCGAGAGAAATACACTAGAGAGAAGGGGATGGATGTCGGGAGCAGTCCAAAGCTTTGGGAGGATACCAGGGCTCTTCCGTGTGACTATGTAGACCAGTTACATAGAGTTACACATGGTTACACAGATACTCAGACCACACAGCCCTTGTGGGTTCTACTAGGTGGTCCAGCCTTAATACTAGTAGACAGGGACAGTTTATAGTAGAAGAATAGGACAGCAAAGTAGATGGCTCTCTCTCCCCACCTTCCCCTCCCTCCGGCGATAACATTACATGGGATCTAGGCTACATGGTAAAGATTCAAGGTTCCTGGACTACTCAACTATAGTCTATTCGCTGTTAGTAGGCGAGAAATCATGACCTCTAACCTCTGTAACTAAAAAACGACTAGAGTAATCGAACTAATATGTCTACCATTTGGGAAGAGTCAGTCAAGGAATAGATGTGGAAATTTACAGCCAATTTGCTCTAGCAATATTTTAGTTACAGAGGTTAGAGGTCATGATTTCTCGCCTACTTACAGCAAATAGACTATAGTTGAGTAGCCCAGGAACCTTGAATCTTTACCATGTAGCCTAGATCCCATGTAATGTTATCACTAAGAGAAAATAACGTAAGCCATTGTTAGACAGACAATTGTTATAGTGACTATTTCAATCCGTAAAAGACTATTTCAATCCGTAAAAGACTATTTCAATCCGTAAAAGACTATTTCAATCCGTAAAAGACTATTTCAATCCGTAAAAGACTATTTCAATCCGAAAAAGACTATTTCAATCCGTAAAAGACTATTTCAATCCGTAAAAGACTATTTCAATCCGTAAAAGACTATTTCAATCCGTAAAAGACTATTTAAATCCGTAAAAGACTATTTTAATCCGAAAAAGACTATTTCAATCCGAAAAAGACTATTTCAATCCGTAAAAGACTATTTCAATCCATAAAAGACTATTTAAATCCGTAAAAGACTATTTCAATCCGAAAAAGACTATTTCAATCCGTAAAAGACTATTTCAATCCGTAAAAGACTATTTCAATCCGTAAAAGACTATTTCAATCCGTAAAAGACTATTCTAATCCGTAAAAGACTATTTCAATCCGTAAAAGACTATTTCAATCCGTAAAAGACTATTTCAATCCGAAAAAGACTATTTCAATCCGTAAAAGACTATTTCAATCCATAAAAGACTATTTCAATCCGTAAAAGACTATTTCAATCCGAAAAAGACTATTTCAATCCGTAAAAGACTATTTCAATCCGTAAAAGACTATTTCAATCCGTAAAAGACTATTTCAATCCGTAAAAGACTATTCCAATCCGTAAAAGACTATTTCAATCCGTAAAAGACTATTTCAATCCGTAAAAGACTATTTCAATCCGTAAAAGATCAACCAATGCCAACTCCACGTAGGCCAGCGTAATAAGTGTCCATATGAAGCCCTATTCTATATTAAGTTAAGGGGAGATTTCCACTTGAGGGATTTTTTTCTTTACCCCTTTCTCCCTCATGTTTAGCCCCATTGCTTTTGAGATTTTAAGACGTTCGCCCCATTACTTTGGTGATTTTAAGAACTTTCACCCCATTTATGCCACTTTTAAGACCTTTCGTCCCATTTAGGTGTCGATTTTTTCCTGGCGAGCGATAGCGAGCCTGTAATTTAAGAGGACCCGGTCTTCAGCCGGGACATTTGTCTACCGAAAAATGTACAAATTTATCTTGAAAGGGAGTCATGGGGGTGTAATTTCAAGCTTGATGGAAGTCCAGGAAACGCACTAAAAACCTCCCCGTAACCTAACCTAACAATGTTGGTTTAGTTGGGAGTAGTTGAGAGTCACTGGTTTATATGGGCTAGTGGTTGAGAGTCACTGGTTTATATGGGCTAGTAGTTGAGAGTCACTGGTTTATATGGGCTAGTGGTTGAGTCACTGGTTTATATGGGCTAGTAGTTGAGAGTCACTGGTTTATATGGGCTAGTGGTTGAGTCACTGGTTTATATGGGCTAGTAGTTGAGTCACTGGTTTATATGGGCTAGTAGTTGAGTCACTGGTTTATATGGGCTAGTAGTTGAGAGTCACTGGTTTATATGGGCTAGTAGTTGAGAGTCACTGGTTTATATGGGCTAGTGGTTGAGAGTCACTGGTTTATATGGGCTAGTGGTTGAGAGTCACTGGTTTATATGGGCTAGTGGTTGAGAGTCACTGGTTTATATGGGCTAGTGGTTGAGAGTCACTGGTTTATATGGGCTAGTAGTTGAGTCACTGGTTTATATGGGCTAGTAGTTGAGTCACTGGTTTATATGGGCTAGTGGTTGAGTCACTGGTTTATATGGGCTAGTAGTTGAGAGTCACTGGTTTATATGGGCTAGTGGTTGAGAGTCACTGGTTTATATGGGCTAGTAGTTGAGAGTCACTGGTTTATATGGGCTAGTGGTTGAGAGTCACTGGTTTATATGGGCTAGTAGTTGAGAGTCTGGTTTATATGGGCTAGTGGTTGAGTCACTGGTTTATATGGGCTAGTAGTTGAGTCACTGGTTTATATGGGCTAGTAGTTGAGAGTCACTGGTTTATATGGGCTAGTAGTTGAGAGTCACTGGTTTATATGGGCTAGTGGTTGAGAGTCACTGGTTTATATGGGCTAGTAGTTGAGAGTCACTGGTTTATATGGGCTAGTGGTTGAGAGTCACTGGTTATATGGGCTAGTAGTTGAGAGTCACTGGTTTATATGGGCTAGTGGTTGAGAGTCACTGGTTTATATGGGCTAGTAGTTGAGAGTCACTGGTTTATATGGGCTAGTGGTTGAGTTGTCCTATTATCAAAGACGAAAATATGTTATGATAATATTAACATCTGGAGAAAAAACATTTACAGGAACACTCCCATTACTGAAATACAAATGGTAACTGAGGCATTATATTATAATATGTTTTATATCAGCTGAGGGTAAGATAAAACACTTAGCAACTGATCTATCGATGCCTAATGGAATAATATGAATCTTCTTTATATCAGTGTTGTATTAATGTCAGGTTTTCATAATAACCACCATATTTCGTTAAAAAATCCACGTAATAGCCGAGTAACTGAGATAGTAACATGGCAATTTACCTTTAGCTGGAAAAACAGGGACTATGCCACTACCGCTCTTCCCTTTCATTTATCACCACTTGATCCTTGGTTTATTATTACCACTACAGCTTTCCCCTTTCATTTATCACCACTTGATCCTTGGTTTATTATTACCACTACAGCTTTCCCCTTTCATTTATCACCACTTGATCCTTGGTTTATTATTGCCACTACAGCTTTCCCCTTTCATTTATCACCACTTGATCCTTGGTTTATTATTACCACTACAGCTCTCCCCTTTCATTTATCCCCACTTGATCCTTGGTTTATTATTACCACTACAGCTTTCCCCTTTCATTTACTTCTTGGTTTATCACCACTTGATCCTTGGTTTATTATTACCACTACAGCTTTCCCCTTTCATTTATCACCACTTGATCCTTGGTTTATTATTACCACTACAGCTCTCCCTTTTCATTTATCCCCACTTGATCCTTGGTTTATTATTACCACTACAGCTTTCCCCTTTCATTTATCACCACTTGATCCTTGGTTTATTATTACCACTACAGCTTTCCCCTTTCATTTATCACCACTTGATCCTTGGTTTATTATTACCACTACAGCTTTCCCCTTTCATTTATCACCACTTGATCCTTGGTTTCATCCCTTCCTGAGCTTTTCCCTACTGTTCCGGGTAATGAGGATTATTAAATGTAATTAGTGAGGCAGTGAGGGCTGCACTCCACCACTCTGAGGGAACAAAGGCTAATTAGGACCCTCTTGGCTTCTGACTACATTAATTACCTCTTGTCACTTTATTACCTGTGTACATTATGTCTGCGTGGTACGAGCTTGTATTTTGTTCATAGTTTATTCCTGTCAACATTGTATTCATAGGTGGTTTTGATATTCTTCTTTTTTCACTTGCTAACATTGTTTTGCCTTCAATGATTTGTTCTAAATACTATTAAACTAAAAACTGCTGTGTAGATCCTTCCTTAAGGGGAGATTTCCACTTGAGGGATTTTTTTCTTGACCCCTTTCTCCCTCATGGTTAGCCCCATTGCTTTTGAGATGTTAAGACGTTTGCCCCATTATTTTGATAATTTTAAGAACTTTCAACCCATTTCTGTCAATTTTAAGACCTTTTGTGCCATTTAAGTGTCAATTTTATCCTGGCGAGCGATAGCGAGCCTGTAATTTAAGAGGAACCGGCTTTCAACCAGGACATTTTTCTACCGAAAAATGTACAAATTTTTCTTGAAAATGGGTCAATGGGGTGTATTTTAAAGTTTGATGGAGGTCTAGGGAATAAACTGAATACCACCCCTTAACCTCTTTCAGCACCATTACGTATTTATACCTTTCATTCTGGTTAAGGGGAGATTTCCACCGGAGGGATTTTTTGCTTGACCCCTTGCTCCCTCGTGTTTAGCCCCATTGGTTTTGTCATTTTAAGACGTTTGCCCCATTAGTTTGGCGATTTTGATAACTTTCGCCCCATTTCTGTCAGTTTTAAGACCTTTCGTGCCATTTAGGTGTCGATTTTTTCATGGCGAGCGATAGCGAGCCTGTAATTTAAGAGAAACCGGTCTTTGGCCGGGAAATTTTTCTACCGAAAAATGTACAAATTTATCTTGAAAGGGGGTCTAGGGGGTGTAATTTTAAGATTGATGAAGGTCTAGAGATCAAACTGAAAACCTCCTCTAGAGGGTTTATTGAGATCGTATTGACCCCTTAGAGTCCTAGTCGTAGATTATAAACTAAAGAAAATGGTCTAATGGTAACCAGAACATGATGAGAATCACCTCATCGTACTAAAGGGGTTAAGGGCAGTGTTGCCAATTTAGCTACTTTCCCGCTAGCTAGATCTAGGTGTTTACTTCGATTTAGAGACCATAATTTATACATCTAGCGACGTTAATTCTACCGATATTCTGTAGTTTGAGCAATTCTAGAGCGAGTGGCATTATTCTAGCGATTCTTGGCATTTATTTACTATCCAGCAGACTTGATATGGTAACCCAGGTTAAGGGGGGATGGGGCGTATTTATTTGCTCATTTATATATATATTATATAATTTTTATAGTTTCTTCCCTAGACCCCCATCAAACTTAAATAAACACCCCCAAGACCCTCCTTCAAGATAAATTTCTACATTTTTCGATAGAAAAATTTCCCGGCCAAAGACCGGTTCCTCTTAAAATACAGGCTCGCTATCGCTCGCCAGGTAAAAATCGTCACCTGAATGACACGAAAAGTCTTATTATTGACTAAGAAATGGGGTGAAAGGTCTTACAATCGACAAACTAATGGGCCGAACGTCTAAAACTCTGAAAACTAATGGGGCTAAGCATGAGGGAAAAGGGGGGGACCAGAGAAACGACCCATCTCCCCTTATAAACCGTTGAGATGATCCACCCCACATTTATCCTCCTATTTCCAAGATTATAACCTAGTACCCAAATTCTTCTCAAATCATAACTCTATTCTTTTTACTTAACTGCCTTGATATGGCGTAATGCTTAAGTGCGCGGAATTTCGATGTGAGTATCCTAGGTTCGAGTCCTTGGCGTGCCACATGTATTTGTTGATTTCATTAATTGAGTTTATAAGTGAAATTGGTTGGTGGAAATAAATATAATAATTCCATTTTCCAGTAAAATTGAATCCGGATAATAACACAAATGCAAAATTGAATCCAGATAATAACACAAATGCAAAATTGAATCCGGATAATAACACAAATGTAAAATTGAATCCGGATAATAACACAAATGTAAAATTGAATCCGGATAATAACACAAATGCAAAATTGAATCCGGATAATAACACAAATGCAAAATTGAATCCGGATAATAACACAAATGCAAAATTGAATCCGGATAATAACACAAATGCAAAATTGAATCCGGATAATAACACAAATGCAAAATTGAATCCGGATAATAACACAAATGCAAAATTGAATCCGGATAATAACACAAATGCAAAATTAACATTGGAAAATATTCTTAAATATGAACATTTAAGGGAAGGTTTTTAGTTTGGTCCCTAGATATCCTTCAAGCTTAAGATTACACCCCCTTGAGCCCCTCTCAAGATAAATTTGTACATTTTTCGGTAGAAAAATGTCCCGGCTGAAAGCCGGTTCCTCTTAAATTACAGGCTCGCTATCGCTCGCCAGGATAAAATCGACACCTAAATGGCACGAAAGGTCTTAAAATTGACAGAAATGGGTCGAAAGTTTTTAAAATCGTCAAAATAATGGGACGAACGTCTTAAAATTAGAAAAGCAATGGGGCTAAACATGAGGGAGAAAGGAGTCAAGAAAAAAATCCCTCAAGTGGAAATCTCCCCTTAAGTGGGACGTTATAGAAGAAACTGAAGGACCAAAACGTAGCTACAGCTCTTCTAAATATCTACCCCGAACTTATTAAGGGGGGGCGCCGTTTTTTGTTGTATCTTTCTTTCCTTTTCTCTCTTTCCCTGGCTTGTATCCATTCAGCCCACTGTTTGGAGACGTTTATCCCCCATCCAGGTGTTGATTTCTTCCTAGCGAGCGAGCATTGAATGGAGAAATCCGGTTTCACCAGAGACATTTTTCTATCGAAAAATGTACAAACTTAGCTTGCTGTCAAAAACAAAAAATATATATGCTATGCTAATTCTACCACTCGCCAGGAAAATAGTGACACCTGGATGGGGGTAAACGTCTTAAAACAGTAGGCTGAATGGGGCCGAATGGATACAAGCCAACGAGAGAGGGCGAGAAAGCTAATAAAAGCGAGGTGGGCTCTCTTAAGGGGAGGTTTTTAGTTGGTTCCCTAGACCTCCATCAAGCTTAAAATTACACCCCCTTGAGTCCCTTTCAAGATAAATTTGTAAATTTTTCGGTAGAAATATGTCCCGGCCGAAGGCCGGTTCCTCTTAAATTACAGGCTCGCTATCGCTCGCCAGGATACAATTGACACCTGAATGGCACGAAAGGTCTTAATATGGGGTGAAAGTTCTTAAAATCGCTAAACTAATGGGGCAAACGTTTTATAATATCAAAAGCAATTGGGCTAAACATGAGGGAGAAAGGGGTCAAGAAAAAAATCCCTCAAGTGGAGATCTCCCCTTAATTATGAACGAACTATAAAACATAACGCAGCAAATGAAGCCATTAACCCTTTCACGCTCATATGACGCAGAGGTTGCCAGATTAGCAATAAGAAATAGAGTTCTCTCACTCTTATAATTACCTCTCCAACATTAGTTTTCTGCCCACAGCTAACTCAAAGACAACTGCAGAGGTTGAAGTAACTAAACTAAAGGTTTCTAAATACCCCTGATGGTAATAAAGGCTTTAAAGTATCCCCAATAGGCTCAAAATCGCATCATATGTCGGAGAGGGTTAAATATGATGAATCAGCAGACAGATGTTGCCCAGCCGTTATTACTCTCGGTCATGTCGGCTATAAAAGTTGCGTTATTATAGCAGCTGGAGCCAACGTCTGTCTGTCTGTCTGTCTGTCTGTCTGTCTGTCTGTCTGTCTGTCTGTCTGTCTGTCTGGCTGTCTGTCTGTCTGTCTGTCTGTCTGTCTGTCTGTCTGGCTGTCTGTCTGTCTGTCTGTCTGGCCAGCACGTGTGGTGGGCCAACTCAACTGTTAGCAAGAATCGTTAAGGGGAGGTCCCCGGCTCTTTTTTTTTTATCTCTCGCTCCTTTGCTCTCTTTACCTGGCTTGTATCCATTCGGCCCCATTCAGCCAACTGTTTTAAGACGTTTATCCCCATTCAGGTGTCGATATCTTCCTGGCGAGCGATAGCGAACCAGCATTGTAAGAAGAAATCCAGCTTCGCCGGAGACTTTATTTTATCGAAAAATGCACAAATTTAGCTTGCTGTCAAAACATAAATATATATATATATATGCTGGCTCGCTACCGCTCGCCAGGAAAATATTGACACCTGGATGGGGGTAAACGTCTTAAAACAGTAGGCTGAATGAAGCCAAATGGATACAAGCCAAAGAGAGAGGGAGATAAAGAGAAAAAAAAGCGAGGTGGGCTCCCTTAAAGTATTTTGTTCACTGGGTTGACAATTTTCGGATTGGTCAAACGTGTTGTCTTTTTTATGCTTCTAGTTTTTACTCAAATTTCTATATTTTCACTATGATGCCCGATTCACCCCAATCCACTCCCCCAAAAATACATTAGCCTACTTTAGTTATCGTATTATCATAACGAAACCACCAAGCGCCCTTCTCCGCCTTCGAACACCATTTTTGCACATGTAAGCCAGCCACCGGGACATCCTACATCACAAGCCCTGCCCCCGGGAGCACTCAGCCATCCCTTCCTGTCAGCCTACTTTTCATATCACCATTACCTGCTACACTGTATCGAAACGGACACAAAAGACACAAAAGACGGGAGAGAACTTCATACTTGCACACTTCACACTTCACACCTCACACTTCACACCTCACACTTCACACTTGCCCACCTCACACTTCATACTTGGACACCTCACACTTCACACCTCACACTTCATACTTGCACACCTCACACTTGCACACCTCACACTTCATACATGCACACCTCACACTTCATACTTGCACACCTCACACTTCATACTTGCACACCTCACACTTAAAGAAACCGGATACAAGCTCCAGCCGAACACATCTTGTTCGGCAATCTTGTAAGTGACCCACGAGGTAAAGCTAACCTTCTTGCGGATATTTTCTCCACCAACTCAACCTTAGATGAAATAAATCAAGATGTCCCTGTACTTAATTTGAATTCGCCTGAAATTCCCTCACTTAAGATCCACACCAGACATGTCAAAACTATTTTGCAGAATCTCTCAGTAGATAAGGCTCCTGGTCCAGATGAAATTCCTCCAATAGTACTTAAGAATTGCTCCTTGGTGCTCGCTCCTGTATTGGCAAAAAATTCCGTCTGTGTACTCATACCTCATGCTTCCCAGTACCCTGGAAAGAAGCAAACATCCATCCAGTTCCTAAAAAAGGTGCCTCTTCAGATCCATCAAACTACAGACCAATAGCTATAACTTCCACTCTTGGTAAAGTCTTTGAAATTATATTAAATAATCACATAATTAAGCATCTTGAGAATAATAAATTAATCAGTGATAGGCAATATGGTTTTAGACGATGTCGATCAACTGCAGACATGCTTTGCCTTCTTACGCATCAATCAACCAAGCTACAGACCAACATGGTGAAACACATACAATAGCACTGGATATATCAAAGGCATTTGATAGAGTCTGGCATCAATCCATATTGTCGAAGATGTCACACTACGGCCTTGCATCATTAGTTCCACTAATTTCTTCTTATCTTCATAACAGAAAAATACGTGTAATGGTAGATGGCCTTTATTCTCAATTTCACTCAATAAATGCTGGTATTCCCCAGGGATCAGTTTTGGCCCCAATTCTGTTCCTCATTCATATCAATGATCTCATATCTACCACTCATAATCCAATACATTCCTACGCAGATGACTCAACACTCCACAGTTCCTTCACATTTACCAATTCTTTCACCCAACCCGATCTTATAAATTCAAAAATAAACACTGCAATTTCTCTGAACCAGGACCTTTCTAGAATTAATGGATGGGGACAAAAGAATCTAGTTTCCTTTAATGCACAGAAAACCAAATACATTCAATTTTCTAACCGACAGAATCTCACTGACTGCCATATATTTTTTAATGATGTAAATATTCCCACTTCCCCTAGTATTGACATTCTCGGTGTAACATTAACTACCGGTACTAACTTGAGCTGGACACATTATGTTAGAAGCATTGCTAAGAATGCCTCTAAAAAACTGGGACTCCTGTACAGAGTTCGAGAATTCTTCACTGGCGAGCAGTTGGCCGTGATATATAAAAGTCATGTGCGTTCTCAGATGGATTACTGTTCACCTCTGTGGGGTGGAAGTGGAGTGGTTGCATTGAGTCAGTTGGACAAAATTCAAAATAAAGCTATCAGATTAATCAATAACCCTGCAATCACACAGGACCTTCCTACATTATCCATACGAAGATACGTTGCATCCCTTGCATTATTCTACAGATATTTTCACAGCAATTGTTCCGAGGAACTTGCTTCAATTGTGCCGCCTCTCCACATCTTTCCCCGTAGAACTAGGGCAGCTGAGAGCGCCCATGAATTTACACTTTCTCCTCCACAATGCAGAACTTCTGCTTATCAGAATTCATTTATCCCCAGAGCTACTACTCTTTGGAATTCACTTCCCTCGAATTGCTTTCCACAAATTTACAATCTACAAATGTTTAAATCCAGTTGTTACAAACATTTTATGAATGGAGGATGCCTTTAGGCACATGGACCTTTTTGTTTTATCTGTGTTTTTCCTTCCTCCGTTCATTGTCTCTTTTAAAAAAAAAAAAAAAAAAAAAAAAAAAAAAAATAGTCGTCAGCTCACCTTAAGGGGGGTGACCTGTTTTTGTTCTGTCCTTTTCTATCTTTCTCTGGCTTGTATCCATTTGGCCCCATTCAGCCTACTGTTTTAAGACGTTTATCCCCATCCAGGTGTCAATTTTTTACTGGTGAGCGGTAGCGAGCCAGCATATTTTTTCTTTTTGTTTGACAGCAGGCTAAATTTGTAAATTTTCCGATAGAAAAATTTCTCCGGCGAAGCCGGATTTCTTCATATAATGCTGGCTCGCTATCGCTCGCCAGGAAGAAATCGACACCTAGATGGGGATAAACGTCTTAAAATAGTTGGCTGAATGGGGCCGAATGGATACAAGCCAGAGAAAGAGAGAAAAGGACAGAAACAACAAAAAGCAGGTCACCCCCCTTAATGCAAAGCTCCCTCAGCTCTTTATAATTATAAAGGCTGAGGTCTCACACTTGGCTCGGAATACATCTATTGCATAACGTCATAAAACAGTAGGCTGAATGGGGCCAAATGGATACAAGCCAGAGAAAGAGAAAAAACACAGGTGAGCCCCCTATTGCATAACGTCTTAAAACAGTAGGCTGAATGGGGCCAAATGGATACAAGCCAGAGAAAGAGAAAAAACACAGGTGAGCCCCCTATTGCATAACGTCTTAACACAGTAGGCTGAATGGGGCCAAATGGATACAAGCCAGAGAAAAAGAAAAAAAACAGGTGAGCCCCCTATTGAATAACGTCTTAAAACAGTAGGCTGAATGGGGCCAAATGGATACAAGCCAGAGAAAGAGAAAACAAGCAGGTGACCCCCCTTAAGCTACTTCGGCAGTTCCGGAATACCTGTGCAAGGTTATGATGGAGTAGACTTTAACGGGAGATTTCCACTTGAGGGATTTTTTTTCTTTACCCCTATCTCCCTTATGTCTAGCCCCATTGCTCCTGAGATTTTAAGACGTTTGCCCCATTAGTTTGGTGATTTTAAGAATTTCCGCCACATTCTGTCAATTTTAAGACCTTTCGTGCCATTTAGGTGTCGATTTTATCCTGGCGAGCGATAGCGAGCCTGTAATTTAAGGGTAACCGGCCTTCGGCCAGGACATTTGTCTACCGAAAAATGTACAAATTTGTTTTGAAAGGGGTTCGAGGGGGTGAAATTTTAAGATTGCTGGAGGAGTAGGAAACAAACTAAAAATGTACACTGTTTGTAACTTTGCCACTTTGTTATGCCAACTTTGTATTTAGCCTACATAAGCTTTAAGGGGAGGTTTTTAATTTGGTCCCTAGATATCCTTCAAGCTTAAGATTACACCCCCATGAGCCCCTTTCAAGATAAATTTGTACGTTTTTCGGTAGAAAAATGTCCAGGCTGAAAGCCGGTTCCTCTTAAATTACAGGCTCGCTATCGCTCGCCAGGATAAAATCGACACCTAAATGGCACGAAAGGTCTTAAAATTGACAGAAATGGGTTGAAAGTCCTTAAAATTGTCAAAATAATGGGGCAAACGTCTTAAAATTAGAAAAACAATGGGGCTAAGCATGAGGGAGAAAGGGGTCAAGAAACAAATCCCTCAAGTGGATATCTCCCCTTAAGGGAGGATGGCTGGTTTTTCTGGACTCCCTTCTACCTCATGTTTAACCTCATTAGTTGTCAAATGAAGCCGTCGTTCGGCCCATTAGTTTTGCGATTGTAAGACCTTTCGTCACATTTCTTAGTCAATATTAAGACTTTTCGCGTCATTTAGGTGTCGATTTAGTCTTGACGAGCGATAGCGAGCCTGAAATTAAGGAGGGACCGGGACATTTTTCCATCGAAAAATGTACAAATATATCCAGAAAGGGGGGGGGGGGGGAGGAGGGATATTGGGGGTGTTCGTTTTTAATATTTGATGGAGGTCTAGGGAAGAAACTACAGAATAAATATATACTGTATATGAAATGAGAGAACCAAATAACATACCCTTCGCCCCTTAGTTTGCATATATTTGTCTGCAGAATATCACATTGGGTAGAAAATATGAACGCGTGTGTCTGGTTACTGTGGAGGCTAATACAGCTCTCTCTCTCTCTCTCTCTCTCTCTCTCTCTCTCTCTCTCTCTCTCTCTCTCTCTCTCTCTCTCTCTCTCTCTCTCTCTCTCTCTCTCTCTCTCTCTCTCTCTCTCGCTCTCTCTCTCTCTCTCTCTCTCTCTCTCTCTCTCTCTTCCTTTTTAAATTTTCAGTTAGGCTATTACCGCTGGTGGCTATTTCTGCGTACCGGTATTTCATAATTTTGTTTTCGGTTAGTCTAGGCTATCATCCCTGGTGGCCTATTTCTGCGTGCTTCAATTTTTAAATTTTCAGTTAGGCTATCACCGCTGGTGGCCTATTTCTGCGTACCGGTATTTCATAATTTTTTGTTTACGGTTATTTTTGTTTCCGGTTAGTCTTGGCTATCATCCTGGTGGCCTATTTCTGCGTACTCAATTTTTAAATTTTCAGTTAGGCTATCACCGCTGGTGGCCTATTTCTGCATACCGGTATTTGATAATTATTTTTCCGGTTAGGATAGGCTATAACCCCTGGTGGCCTATTTCTGTTTAAATAAACATAAAATTGTTTTCGGTTCGGCTATCACTGCGTATTCAAATATAATTTAGTTTTGTTTTAATTTTCGGTTAGGCTATCACCGCTGATAACCTATTTGTGTGTATTTCAACATTTTTGTTTTCGGTTAGGCCTATTTAAGTAAGTGAAGCGACCTGAAGGGAGTGAAGTGTTTTTAAAGTGAGTTTAGTGTTTATAAAGTGAGTTAAGTGTTTTTAAGTGAGTGAAGTGATCTGAAGAAAGTGATCGTCACCATGCCTCGTGCCTGTACGAACTGCGCCGGTAGGTTTGGTGCTTCCATGTTTGCTCCTGTCGATCCACAAGTCTGCCGACTCTGCCAGCAACGAGAGGATTTGACAGCAAAATTGGATGAAGCCCACAACAAGATCAACGCCCTCACCAGGAAGCTGGAATCACTCCAAGAGTTTGTAACACTCAACGTTGGAGTATCACTAACTCCAATTGTTTCAACTCCAGCATCCACCACCGCCCCAACGTCATCTGCCAACAATCCAACACCTGCAGTAGACACTGCAGCAGATGCTTCTGACGAACCTGAGCCGACATCAAACCAGGACAGACGCCCTGTTCACCTTAGTCTCTCCCCCACTCCTCGTGCAAGAAGCCTGCTAGCACGAACAGTACCAACCCCTCGCCCCCGTTCTAACCACTCCTCTCCCCGACCTGTACGTAGAGTCCCGCCACCACAGGTTTCCGGATTTACACCAGTGAGGAACGGTGCACGGCCAACGCAGAAAAGGTCTCATCTACCAGTCACAATGTCAAACAGATTTGAGATATTGGTAGAGATGGAAGACGAACCAGAGGAGACCAGGCTTGTTGGGGATTCCATCCTACGAGGACAGGTCGAAGAGTTCTGCGACAGAGTCCCAAATCAACGAAAAAAAATTTGCATCCCAGGAGCTGGACTGGACGACATTGTGGAAGCCTTCGAAGATACCACAAAGGATGCAAATGAAAATACCCTTTTTGTCATCCATGCTGGTTCAAATGACGTCATGCGCACCAGATCCGAAGAGTTGATGGAGAAATATCGCAAGATGATCCAGCACTACAAAAACAAGTCAAGGAATATCATCATCTCAGGCATTCTCCCCAAGATCGACGCACCTGACAAATTCTACGACAAGGCCTTCAGCACAAATAGCCGACTAAAATATTGTGTCTGAGGGAAGAAGTTGAATTCATCAACCTCTGGGACAACTTCTACAACCAGCCTACTCTGTTCCGCAAGGATGGCACTCATCTAAACCCTGTGGGTTCAGCACGCATGGGTCGTCTCCTACACGAAGCAGTCCGCAGCCATGGATCAAAAAACGCCATCCGAGAAGAAGCAGCAGTGACATAAATCATCCAACGCCAAGAAAAAAAACAGAGGCAACCGAGGACCACCAGCGATAAGGACCGAAGACAGCGAGGACCGAGGACAGCAATGAACATAAATGTAGATCCGACAAGAACCAAAAATATTATTAAAGAGCGTTCCGTGAGTTCTAAAATAACAAATTTAAAGGTGTTCTATGCAAACGCTCGTAGCATACGCAATAAATTTTCAGATTTAGAGGAGCTAGTGTTTACAGAAAATTATGATGTGATTGGCATAACAGAATCTTGGCTCAATACAGAAGATAGAGACTTTTTAGCAGAGTATTCACTTCCCGGTTATGTAATGTTTGAGAAAAGCCGAATAAATCGAAATGGAGGTGGCGTTTTACTTTATATCAAAGAAAGTCTTAACCCTACCCTCTTGTCAAAACCTCAAATTGTGAACGTCGACGCATCTTTTGTGCTAATAAAGAATAATAAAGGTACAAAAATAATACTTGCATTAATATACAGACCTCCAGCTCAATCAGTGCAAAACTGACCGAGAAATTTACGAACAAATTGCAGATGTAAGTAACTCACAAGATACCGTAATTTTTGGCGACTTTAATTTACCTGTGACCAAGTGGGGCGATACTCTTACTTCACACTCCGGACATGACTTGTATACGAACTTGCAAGAGAGTTCGCTTTATCAATTTGTTCGAACGCCAACCCGTGGTAATAACGTTCTTGACATTGTACTTGCAACAAAAGAAGAATTAATAGAGAATTTGAATGTTGGTGATGAATTCAGTAACAGCGACCATCGTACGATAACTTTCACTTTAAAGTTTACTAGTAACGAACCAAATAGTAGCATCGAAAAAGTCCCTAATTTCAAGAAAGCAAACTTCCATAAACTTAGAGCTATGTTTAAAGAAACTGACTGGAGCTTTTTAATTCACAATAACGACATAAATACATCTTGGAAGTTATTCGAAGCCACTTACCTAAAAGCAGTGCAAGACTGCATACCATCGAAAATACGGCGTCCAGGCCATAATAATAAGCCCAAATGGTGGAATAAAGATATTTCAAACTGCCTGCTTGCTAAAAAATTTGCTAATGATAGATTAAAATCCTCACAAAATGACGAAGAACGGGTGAAATTTGTAGAGCTACGACGCAAAGCCAAAAAGTTAATTAAGCAAAGTAAAAAGACATTAGAGTTACATATTGCGAATCAAAGTAAAACAAACCCGAAAGAATTCTATAGTTATATCAGAAAGAAAAAAGTAGTTACTTCAACTGTTGGACCGTTAGTCGATGAAAATGGAGAATACACCAAAGACGAAGTACAAATGAGTAATGCCCTCAATACCTTCTTTGCATCAGTTTTTACAACAGAAGACCTCAGTGATATCCCTACACCATCGCCGATTCAGATTGATAATTCAGATGTTCTAAGCAATATCACCGTTACAGAGAGAGAAGTATTGAATTGTTTAGATAAACTCAAGGTAAATAAAACGCCTGGACCTGATACAATCTCGCCTAGAGTTCTAAAGGAAGCTAAGGATGAGCTCTCCAAACCACTGACATTACTATTCAATAAATCCTTGCAGTCTGGAACTATGCCCGATCAGTGGAAACTAGCCAACGTAACACCGATATTCAAAAAAGGCAGCAAATCCCTACCCAGTAACTATCGTCCAATTAGCTTAACCTCAGTTGTATGTAAAATGCTAGAAACGGTCATACGAGACAGACTCGTAAATCACTTAGAGGAAAATAACATACTTAAAGATACTCAACACGGCTTTCGTAAAAAACGTTCCTGTTTAACAAACCTCTTAGACTTCTTCCACGATATCCTCAACCTCTACGATGAGAGTAAAGCTGTAGATATTATATACCTTGATTTTCAAAAGGCCTTTGACAAAGTTCCCCACAAACGTTTACTGCTAAAACTAAAAGCGCATGGAATACAAGACGGTGTGTTGAAATGGATAGAAAATTGGCTCAGCGACAGAAAGCAAAGAGTAGTCATAAACGGTAAGGCATCAAAATGGACCAATGTAAGTAGCGGGGTACCCCAGGGATCGGTACTAGGACCAATTCTCTTTCTAATTTACATCAACGACATAGATGAGGGTCTCACCTGTACAATCTCAAAATTTGCTGACGATACAAAAATTGCAAATAGCGTACTCTCAAAAGAACAAGTTGACGATATGCAACACAATCTAGATAAATTGTCATGTTGGGCCCAAATTTGGCAAATGAGTTTCAATGCGGATAAATGTAAAGTACTACATATCGGATAACTAAATGAGAAAGCAAACTATTCGATGAATGGCACTCAGCTTAAGAATGTAAACAGAGAAACCGATCTGGGAGTAACAATATCGAGTAACCTAAAACCGAGTCAACAATGTTCAGAAGTTGTTAAGAAGGCAAACAAAATCATTGGCTTTATAGGCAGGTCATTTGAGCATAAATCCAAAGAAGTTATCCTAACCCTTTACAATTCCTTAGTCCGCCCTCTTCTGGAATACTGCGTTCAATCCTGGTGCCCTTATTACCAAAAAGATATAAAACAAGCTAGAACGAGTTCAACGTAGAGTTACCAAAATGATACCTAGCCTAAAGAACAAACCATACGAAGAGCGTCTTAGAGAATTAAATCTATTTCCTTTAACCCAGCGCAGATTAAGAGGTGACTTAATTCAAGTGTTCAAAATCATCAAAGGCATCGACAATATGAACTGTAGTAAGTACTTCACTATCGACCAATCTAATTACACGCGGGGAAAACGGTTGCAAAATTATTGGTAAATCTTTTAACTCACACGAATCTAAGAATTTCTTCTTCAATCGAGTTGTCAACTTGTGGAATGGGCTTCCCCGAAACGTTATAGACTGCATCACCGTTGATTCATTTAAACTCCGCCTAGACAAATATCTCGCATCAAACCCGCGACTGACTGCGTTTGTAAATGAATAACTTTATTTTATCCCCCCCTCAGTTACTAACCATCTGTCCCCTACTAACTTCCTAATCCTGCCACGGACATTAGTTCCAGGGCAGTAATTCCCTTTCCAATGTTCCCTTACCCACTCTAAACCACTGTTTGGACACTTGATCCTCAGTGTTTTGGAGGACAAGCAACCTAGAAGGGTCACTAGATCTGTTGTTGCTTGATTTCCTTTGTACTCCTTGTACTCTCTCTCTCTCTCTCTCTCTCTCTCTCTCTCTCTCTCTCTCTCTCTCTCTCTCTCTCTCTCTCTCTCTCTCTCTCTCTCTCTCTCTCTCTCTCTCTCTGGAGGGTAATACTATATATACCTCGCGTCTGGTTAGCGTGAACATGAATACTAATATTACGTAGCCTAGATATTCCCTGGTCATTCATTAATGCCCCAGACTATTTACGGTCTGACAGCCAAATTAAATATGTGTATCATGACCCGAGGGCTGGAGACCATTTAGCCGCCTGAACAACTCAGGGTGACCGTAATTATGACTAAAGAGTGAGAGTTGTATAGTGATGTGTAGAATGACTCAGTGGCCCCTAGAGTCACAGGAAGAAAATGCATACGGTGGACAATGAGGTGAAAGTGAGTTCAATAATTGTACCTACGTATTTTCGCTGTAAGTAGGCGAAAAATCATAACCTCTATCCTCTGTAACTCAAAAAGGACTAAAGCAAATTGGCTGTAAATTTCCACATCTATTTCTTGACTGACCCTTCCCAAATGGTAAACATATTAGCTCGATTACTTTAGTCGTTTGTGAAATAAAGGTTAGAGGTCATGATTTCTCGCCTACTTACAGCGAATAGACTATAGGACATGCTTTACCTTCATATTATGGTCGCAGGACTGACGTTCCTGTTGTCAAAGCAATATAGTCATTTTTAGCGGTCACAGACTTAACAAACCAGCGATAGTACTCGTTATTTACGGTGTCCTATCCTAATTTAATTGTATAGAAGTACTGCTGAAGATTCCACCAATCAGCAGTGCCACAGTGTCACAATCACCGCCGACTGGAAGGGTCAGAGATAGGAGAGATAGGACAGGTAACAGAGATTAGGTTATGATCGTCGCAGCTCCATTGAAAGAAACGTTTTACAGCATAAGCAGAGGATTAGAGGTTAGAAATAAGTCAAGTATGTTGGGCCGATCTCCTAGGCAGTCAGGGATAGGAGTAAGGGGCGGAACTAACTTCTCCAGGCCATTTCGGATAGAAGAGATGTAGGCTTATTCACCAGGTTGGTCAATATAATGAAAGGAGAGACATTGGCGGTGGGAATAATGAAATCACCCAAGATAAAACGTTTAGAGAAGGGAGAGATGGATAGAATGAGTTCCACTTTGGAGGAAAGATAGTCAAAAACATTTGGATAGTCAGTAGAATTAGGGGAGAGATAAATAATACAGATCTATTTAATTTAAGAGTGACAAGATAGCTTACGCCAGAGAGTTGAAAAAAGTTAACCATATTCACACATTACTATTTTTCTTGACATCAACGCTATTATACATTTTGCTTTAGCAGGAGTGATAAGCAGGGACACAGGTGTGGGAATGGAGATAAGACAGACAATATGTGAAGGAAGGAAAGTTTTCAGAGCAATGGGAAGTATGTGGAAGGTGAGAAATCTCGAAATAAAAGCTAAAAGTGCAATGTATCAAGGGATAGTTGTAGAGTCATAATTACTTATTCTTGACCAGGCGGGCACTGCTATAAAGCCAGAGTCACACAAGCCTTTTTTCGAGTAATATTTACGAGCAATTATGGTCTGGAAGCTTCAAAATTGAAAATTTATCAGAATTCGGCTGCCTAACATAATCTACCTTCAGTCTAGTTACCGATACCAGTGCGAAAAAGTCCCAAAATAATAAGAGCACAAACTTGCTCATGGAAAATTGACGGAAAAAGCGCTCGTGTGACAGCGGCTTAACCACACACGAGCCACATATTCCAACACAGCCTCTAAAATACTGGGCGGGGCAAGTTACTTTAACCAAGCAATTTGAGTAATGCTACTCATCAGATCTCTGATATTGCTATATTTTCATGTTTTTTCTTCCATTATAAAGTCATTATATAACCCTCATATTTAACCCCCCATTGAACATTCATCATCTTATTATTATTATATATTAAATTATATATATAATATTATATATATAATATTATATATATATATATATATATATATATATATATATATATATATATATATTTTTTTTTTTTTTTTTTTTTTTTTTTTTTTTTTTGGTGTACTGAAAACACAAAACAAAATAGTGTGCTTGTGTGGCTTAGTGTTAAGGAAACAGAGTGTTTCTAAGAGCCAGCTGTTTTACTCTCTGTTTAAGTGAGGCATACTGTACAGACAAATAATAAGAGAGGCCAAGCAAATATAACAAGAGTTCCACCGACTCATTATCACTTACCGATTGCCTTTCCTGGGTATTGCCCTGTTCGATTGGTGCCTACAGTCTCTCCCTACGCAAGGTTAAGAGATACATCTCTTAACCTTGCCCCTACGGATCCAAATATCTCTCTCTCTCTATATATATATATATATACAGTATATCTATATATCTATCTATCTATATATACATATACACTGTTATACAGTATATATATATATATATATATATATATATATATATATATATATATATACTGTATATATATATATATATATATAGATAGATAGATAGATAGATACACCCACGGCCTCGCGAGAACAGGAAAAAACTTGGGAAATTACCGTATTTTAAGGTTTTTCCCCTCGTGTTGCGATATCGCTACAGGATAACCCGTGGTCGTACAAGGATGATTCAGTGATGCAGGTGTCATTGGAAAGCTCTATTATCGCCCTTTCACGGATACACAATTGTATTACGCTCTGGCTCGTGTTTATGCATGCAAAAGAGGATGGAATGAAGCTCGTTTAGGGCAAATATGCCCGCCAGGCAGGTAGTAGAAGTTACAAACATCCCCGTTCGTAAGGGTTTAATCATGCCTGCCTGGGCTTTACATAGAACTTGAAATACCTTGTGAAATCTAAATCATAGGCAACTGAAAATGCAAAGATGTAAATCAAAACACAAAGTAAGTAGTTATATGAATCGTGTAAATAACTTTGATAATTAACCAGTTAACCCCTTCAGCCCCATGACGTCTTTTCACCTTTGATTCTGACTAATATTAGATGATTTTATGCAGTTTAAGAAGTAGCTATGTTACTAAGAGGTTTCATTGAGCTTGTATTTACCCATTTGAGTCGCATAGGTAGATTACAACCTACATAATATCGTCTAATGGTAACTAGAATATGAAGACAAATACGTAATGGTGGTGAAGGGGTTAAACATATCGCAAATTGTTAAGGCGGGTGACCTGCCTTTTTTTATTTCTCTCCTTTTTTGTCTCTCTCAGGCTTGGTATCCTTTCGGCCCCCCTCAGCCAACTATTTTAACACGTTTATCCCCATCTTGGTGTCGATTTCTTCCTGGGGAGCGATAGCGAGCCAGCATTATATGAAGAAATCCGGCTTCGCCGGAGAAATTTTTCTATCGAAAAATTTACAAATTTAGCCTGCTGTCAAAAACATTTTTAAAATATGCTGGCTCGCTACCGCTCACCAGTAACAAAAATGACACCTGGATGGAGATAAACGTCTTAAAACAGTATGCTGAATGGGGCCGAATGGATACAAGCCAGAGAAAGAGAGAAAAGGAGAGCAACAAAAACAGGTGACCCCCCTTAATACAAGTAAGTACAGACCCCAAGAAGACAAAATACAATATATGAATTTATAAATATATAAGTCATTACTCGTGGACCAGAATGTAGCCATCATCATTAACCCAGCCCAGCACTCACCAAAGCAGCACCAACTCTGAGGTAAGCATTCCCCATTGACCACTTGCGAGTTTCAGGCTATAAAGGAAGTTGGAGCCGTAAACATTGATATTATAAAAGAAATGCAATAATAATGTAAGTTTCTGCTAGATTCAATGCATGTTGAACTTGATTGAATGTATTTATAAGTGTACCACAACCACACTGTCTTTAGCTGGTCACTCTACAAAATATCGATGTCTACAGCTCCAACTTCCTTATAGCCTGAAACTCGCAAGTGGTTAATTGCTTAGGAGTCCCTCTAATTTCAGCCCTCCTCCATATCAAAAATGTAATTATAACTTTGTGACTGCTATAATTACCAGTCTTACCGGGTGGCCGCGGGGATGTTTATTGCTCAACATTAAGTGCCCACCTCGCTTGTTTTCGCTTTCTCTCCCTCTCTCTCTCTTTGGCTGGTATCCATTCGGCCCCATTCAACCTACTGTTTTCAGACGTTTACCACCATCCAGGTGTCAATATTTTCCTGGCGAGCGGTAGCGAGCCAGCATATATATATTTTTATTTTGACAGCCAGCTAAATTTGTACATGTTTCGATAGAAAAGTGTCTTTGGCGATGTCGGATTTCTCCATACAATGCTGGCTCGCTATCGCTCTCCAGGAGGATGGGGATAAACGTCTTAAAACGGGTGAATGGGACCGAATGGATACAAGCCAGGGAAAGAGAGAAAAGGAGAGAAAGATAAAAAAAAAAAAAAAATTACCCCCTTAATTACCTGCTCGTTATATCCAGAAATTGTTTTCGTTGGATTTTTGGAAACGTAGTCAAAATAAATCCGAGAAGTTTGGATAGTTTATATACTTGGGGGTAATGGAGTAGGATGGTGGTGTAGTGGTTTAGATGCTTATGTTCTGGGTGTGGTGTCCCGCGTTCAAATCCCGGGAGGACCATATGCTTTCATTAGTTTATTCAAGTACATTGGGGTTCGTAATTGATGATTAATGTTAAGAACGGGGTGTTACTTATAAGGGCGACTGGTAATGTGTTGTGTAATGGTTTAGATGCTTATGTTCTGGGTGTGGTGTCCCGAGTTCGAATCCCGGGAGGACCATAATTATGCTTTCATTAGTTTATTCAAGTGCATTGGGGTTTGTAATTTATGATTAATGTTAAGAACGGGGTATTATTTAATATATCACAACTAATGGCACTGGATGCAGATATAATATTAGAGGGGTACTCGGGAGAGCGCATACCTACGCTGACCACCCGGACACGGCGCTGTACACAACCCTCCAAGCAAACTGCACAGTTAACTATAAGAAGAAGAAGAAGAGGCTAAGACCAAAGCCAATTGGACATCAAACTTATCAAAACATCTATTAGATCCCTACACAAGGCTACACAGTCTTACACACACATACAGTATATATATAGAGAGAGCCGATCTCCCTACATTGACCTTGAACGGGGGGAGGTAGCGAGAGTAATTTGGAAATGTTGTCGTACGGAAAGGGTCAAGTGGACAGGCGGCACCAGTGTAAAATTAGTAACTGATGGTAAAACTGCCTGTTTAGATCTGCTGGACTATAGTACAGGTGAGAGTAGTCTTCGATTTTTGTCGCTCAATGTGGTAGGGGTGACTGTTTCACTGTTTCTGTCGCTCAATGTGGTAGGGGTGACTGTTTCACTGTTTCTGTCGCTCAATGTGGTAGGGGTGACTGTTTCACTGTTTCTGTCGCTCAATGTGGTAGGGGTGGACTGTTTCACTGTTTCTGTCGCTCAATGTGGTAGGGGTGACTGTTTCACTGTTTCTGTCGCTCAATGTGGTAGGGGTGACTGTTTCACTGTTTCTGTCGCTCAATGTGGTAGGGGTGACTGTTTCACTGTTTCTGTCGCTCAATGTGGTAGGGGTGACTGTTTCACTGTTTCTGTCGCTCAATGTGGTAGGGGTGACTGTTTCACTGTTTTCTGTGGAGCTGAGAGGTAGGGGCGACTGTATTGTTGTCTTTGCCGTGATGGTGACTCATATTCTCCGGGGTGTCAGGTAGAGGAGTGCTGAAGGATAGTAAAGGTGGAAGTGCTGGTAGTGATGTTGTTGTTGTTGTTGTTGTTGTTGTTGTTGTTGCTGGTAGTGATTGTCTTGTGTGGTTGTTGATCTACTTTTTCTGGGTGCCAGGTAGAGAAGTGAAGATGGGCAGTGAAGGTGGTAGTTCCAGTAGTGGTTGTCTTGTGTGTTAGTTAAAATGACTTCAGAGGCTATCAACCCTATTGGATTATTAAGCCAGCACACTGGAAGTCAAGTATAACGTCAGGACTGGAGCCTCTCTGCGAAAACCCCAGTCCCTTGGTCTTGTGTGGTTGTTGGTTTTACTTGGGTTGGCAGGTTATGAGGCAGTGATTGTGATACTTGCTATGTGGCCAGAAGTGGTTGAATCTGAAATAATAATTTAGTTTTTTTTCTCGAGCATCAGAGCTCTTGAAGGATATATATACTGCTTAATCTTATCCACATACGTTCCATTAACCCCTTCTGTATCGGCAACGTCTTTTTAATAGTATTCTAGCTATATTTAGACGGTTGTGTGCAGCTTAAGAAGGATCTGTGGTAGTAGAAAAGGCTACGTGAGATAGTTCGAAGCCTGCTAATTGCTTAAGGGTCTTTTACAGCCGAATAAAATCGTCTAATTGTAGCCAGAATAAAATCAAAGGACGTCGCCGGTACAGAAGGGGTTAAAAGGTTCTAAAATGATTAGTTATAATCTTATAAAGCCGCATAACCTAAGTATCGGGTGTGTGTAGGATAGGGGAACAAGATAGAGGGTTGGGGGTGAAGCGCTACCAAAATATCTGTGGGTAATTATGTTGTTATCTGTGGGTAATTGTGTTGTTATCTGTGGGTAATTATATTGTTATCTGTGGGTAATTATGTTGTTATCTCTCTCTCCCCTCTTGTGCCACCCTCAGGAGCGTCACAGCCTACTGAAGGAGGAGTTAGGTTACGTTGTTCTTCGTTGGTCGCCATAATGTTATGTAAGGTTCATAAAGTTCTTAAGACCTCATCGTCATATTATATAAGGTTCATAAAGTTCTTAGGACCTCATCGTCATATTATATAAGGTTCATAAAGTTCTTAGGACCTCATCGTCATATTATATAAGGTTCATAAAGTTCTTAGGACCTCATCGTCATATATATAAGGTTCATAAAGTTCTTAGGACCTCATCGTCATATTATATAAGGTTCATAAAGTTCTTAGGACCTCATCGTCATATTATATAAGGTTCATAAAGTTCTTAGGACCTCATCGTCATATTATATAAGGTTCATAAAGTTCTTAGGACCTCATCGTCATGTTATATAAGGTTCATAATGTTCTTAGGACCTCATCGTCATATTATATAAGGTTCATAAAGTTCTTAGGACCTCATCGTCATATTATATAAGGTTCATAAAGTTCTTAGGACCTCATCGTCATATTATATCGTATGATCTGGTTTGCTACCACTTGATATTTATGATAAATTAATATAATTCCAGCCATATCTTTTGCTAACCACAATTTGTGTATAATATTTGATATTTTAATTAGTAATTGAAATATGTGTTAGTAATGAAGGCTCTGTACGGCTCCAAAAGCCTTGCAATGTTGTATTCACAGTACTTGCAGTAGCCTACCGGTATAGACCCTAAACATAAAAACATCAGGAAAATAATAACAAACTTGGTTTTAATACAGTTTGATAAGATATTAAAAAGAGGCTTACTTCAAAAAATACTCCCATAATATTCCCTGGCCACAAACTACGTCATAGACTATTCGTTGCCACAGAAAGGAAAGGAAGAAGAGGAGAATAAATATGTTGCAACTCTTGTGATTACTTTATGGGTGATATTAGTTTCCCTATTTGTTAAAGATTAATATGCTTCCCATTTAATGGATACACGTTTACCCTCACATATCAATATCTTTTCTGCTATAATAATAGGTTCGAGTCCTTGGAGTGCCACATGTATTTGTTGATTTCATTGATTGAATTTAGAAGTGAAGTTGGTTGGTGAAAACACATAAAAAATAAACCACATAAACCAAGGAACTTGTATGAGTGTTGCATCGTTAATAAGGAATATTGTAATATAATGTTAATATTAATTCTCCTGGCGAATGACACGGCAAACAAGTCAATGTAGATTAATCACCCCTTATTAATAACACATGCACCTAAGAAAAATAGCATACTTAAAACCCACACTATTAATCGTGTGTGTGTGTGTTTTTTTTTTTTTTTTTTTTTTTTTTTTTGTTTTTTTTTTTTTTTTTTAAAGATATTGGCTTTTCATCTCTTTGGTTCGTTTTTTCAATTTGGGATTATATTGGCTACAATCTTATCTCCTTCTCCCTCTCCCTCTCTCACTTCCCCTCCTCCCTCTCCCTCCCTCTTCTCCCCCTTCCTCCCTCTTCTCCCATCCATTCTTCTCCTCCTCCCCCTCCCTCCCTCTTCTATCTATTCCTCTTATCCTCTCCCTCCCTCTTCTCCCGTCCATTCCTCTCCTCCCCTCCCTCCCTCTCCTCCCATCCCTCGCTCTCCTCCCCTCCCTCCCTCTCCTCCCATCCATCCCTCACCTCCCATCCACCCCACTTTTCTCTCCCATTAATCCCTCACCTCCTCTCCCCCTCCCTATCTTCCCCTCCCTCCCCTCCCTGTCATGTTATTACGTTTATCTCATTTACCAATCCCAGTCTCTCCCTTTCATTTGAGCCCATTGATTCCTCTCATTTGAGCCCATTGATTCCTTTCATTTGAGCCCATTGATTCCTTTCATTTGAGCCCATTGATTCCTTTCATTTGAGCCCATTGATTCCTTTCATTTGAGCCCATTGATTCCTTTCATTTGAGCCCATTGATTTGTTTCATTTGAGCCCATTGATCCCTTTCATTTGAGCCCATTGATCCCTTTCATTTGAGCCCATTGATCCCTTTCATTTGAGCCAATTGGTTCCTTTCATTTGAGCCCATTGATCCCTTTCATTTGAGCCCATTGATTCCTTTCATTTAAGCCCATTGATCCCTTTCATTTTACCCCATTGATCCCTTTCATTTGAGCCCATTGATTCCTTTCATTTGAGCCCATTGATTCCTTTCATTTGAGCCCCTTGATTTCTTTCATTTGAGCCCATTGATTCCTTTCATTTGAGCCCATTGATTCCTTTCATTTGAGCCCATTGATTCCTTTCATTTGAGCCCATTGATTCCTTTCATTTGAGCCCATTGATCCCTTTCATTTGAGCCCATTGATTCCTTTCATTTGAGCCCATTGATTCCTTTCATTTGAGCCCATTGATTCCTTTCATTTGAGCCCATTGATTCCTTTCATTTGAACCTATTGATCCCTTTCATTTGAGCCCATTGATTCCTTTCATTTGAGCCCATTGATTCCTTTCATTTGAGCCCATTGATTTCTTTCATTTGAGCCCATTCATTCCTTTCATTTGAGCCCATTGATCCCTTTCATTTGAGCCCATTGATCCCTTTCATTTGAGCCCATTGATCCCTTTCATTTGAGCCCATTGATCCCTTTCATTTGAGCCCATTGATTCCTTTCATTTGAGCCCATTGATTCCTTTCATTTGAGCCCATTGATTCCTTTCATTTGAGCCCATTGATTCCTTTCATTTGAGCCCATTGATTCCTTTCATTTGAGCCCATTGATTCCTTTCATTTGAGCCCATTGATTCCTTTCATTTGAGTCCATTGATTCATTTCACTTGAGCCCATTGATTCCTTTCATTTGAGCCCATTGATTCCTTTCACTTGAGCCCATTGATTCCTTTCATTTGAGCCCATTGATTCCTTTCATTTGAGCCCATTGATCCCTTTCATTTGAGCCCATTGATCCCTTTCATTTGAGCCCATTGATCCCTTTTATTTGAGCCCATTGATTCCTTTCACTTGAGCCCATTGATTCCTTTCATTTGAGCCCATTGATTCCTTTCACTTGAGCCCATTGATCACTTTCATTTGAGCCCATTGATTCCTTTCATTTGAGCCCATTGATTCCTTTCATTTGAGCCCATTGATTCCTTTCATTTGAGCCCATTGATTCCTTTCATTTGAGCCCATTGATTCCTTTCATTTGAGCCCATTGATTCCTTTCATTTGAGCCCATTGATCCCTTTCATTTGAGCCCATTGATTCCTTTCATTTGAGCCCATTGATTCCTTTCATTTGAGCCCATTGATTCCTTTCATTTGAGCCCATTGATTCCTTTCATTTGAGCCCATTGATTCCTTTCATTTGAGCCCATTGATTCCTTTCATTTGAGCCCATTGATTCCTTTCATTTGAGCCCATTGATTCCTTTCATTTGAGCCCATTGATTCCTTTCATTTGAGCCCATTGATTCCTTTCATTTGAGCCCATTGATCCCTTTCATTTGAGCCCATTGATTCCTTTCATTTGAGCCCATTGATTCCTTTCATTTGAGCCCATGGATTCCTTTCATGTGAGCCCATTGATTCCTTTCATTTGAGCCCATTGATTCCTTTCATTTGAGCCCATTGATCCCTTTCATTTGAGCCCATTGATCCCTTTCATTTGAGCCCATTGATCCCTTTCATTTGAGCCAATTGGTTCCTTTCATTTGAGCCCATTGATCCCTTTCATTTGAGCCCATTGATCCCTTTCATTTGAGCCCATGGATTCCTTTCATGTGAGCCCATTGATTCCTTTCATTTGAGCCCATTGATTCCTTTCATTTGAGCCCATTGATCCCTTTCTCTACGGTGTCCACAATCTCTGCGGGTCGGTTTGTGTGTCCATAACGCGTTCTCTAATTCTGTGTCCTTATTTGATTAGCTGTGGGTGTCCGTCTGTCTTTCTGCCGGTGTGTCTGTGTCACTCCCCCCTACCCCCCCCCCCCCCCCTTCTCTCTCTCTCTCTCTCTCTCTCTCTCTCTCTCTCTCTCTCTCTCTCTCTCTCTCTCTCTCTAATTGTGTGTCCTTATTGATTTGCTGTGGGTGTCCGTCTGTCTTTCTGCCTGTGTGTCTGTGTCACTCCACCCTACCCCCCCCCTCTCTCTCTCTCTCTCTCTCTCTCTCTCTCTCTCTCTCTCTCTCTCTCTCTCTCTCTACCCAACACTTCTCCTTCATTACCTTGTAGTTCGTTGCTCTCTGGATCTCCCCTTGTTTATATTAGTTTCCCCTCATCATCGCACCCTTCCTTCATTAAACATCTTTTCTCACCAATATTGACTATCAGACTCCCTATATCTTCATCACTTAATTGTGATATTCTCATTGTTTACATATCTATTTTACAGAGGAGTTACATACTGTGATAAATTAACTGATCGTTTTTACAAAATTTTAATTATTCAGAGCCAGAACAGGGACAACACAACAGAACACGATGAACACACAAAAGCAAAATACATATTCACACACATCTAGGTCATCCAGGAGAAGACCCAGAGACCAGGGTCACCAAGGTCCCTCCAGCAGGGAAAAATCGACATCTGAATGGGGATAAACGTCTTAAAACAGTAGGCTGAATGGGGCCGAATGGATACAACCCCGAGATAGAGAAAAACAAAAAAACACAATAAACGATCGAAGTGGGGGGATATGTCTCGATCCCCTCTCCATTATCTTCACTGTCTCCGGAATTTAGCTTCAGTCCTTCTTCTTCATGCAAACCACCCGGGATTCGAACCCTGGACCTTGCGATAAACAGGCACTCGTATACTAACCACTACACCACATAGCAAGGTCCAGGGTTCGAATCCCGGGTGGTTTGTATGAGGTTTTTCGCAAGTGGCATTACTTGATTTAAAAGGTTTCAGTCCTTCTCTTTTATTTCTATGTATTTTCGTTATGCCTTTGCTTGTCTTTTTATCCCCCTTCTCTCTTTCCTTCTACATTTTTTGTCTGCCTAACTTTGCCTCAGGCTCCGTAACTATTATTATATTTTTCATAAACCAACTTCACTTCTAAACTCAATTAATGAAATCAACAAATACATGTGAGAATCCAAGGACTCGAACCCAGGACACTCACACATAAATTCCGCACACTTATGCATTACGCTATCAAAGACAGTTAATTACGCTATCAAAGACAGTTAATTACGCTATCAAAGACAGTTAATCAGTCTTTCTTGTACGGTAACTCACTTTCTATTTGTCCTTCAATGTTTCTGCCTTCATAGCTTTGCCTGTATGTCTGTCTGTTTCTCCTTCTTCATAGCTTTGCCTGTATGTCTGTCTGTTTCCCCTTCTTCATAGCTTTGCCTGTATGTCTGTCTGTCTCCCCTTCTTCATAGCTTTGCCTGTATGTCTGTCTGTCTCCCCTTCTTCATAGCTTTGTCTGTATGTCTGTCTGTTTCCCCTTATTCATAGCTTTGCCTGTATGTCTGTCTGTCTCCCCTTCTTCACAGCTTTGCCTGTATGTCTGTCTGTTTCCCCTTCTTCATAGCTTTGTCTGTCTGTTTCCCCTTCTTCATAGCTTTGCTTGTATGTCTGTCTGTTTCCCCTTCTTCATAGCTTTGCCTGTATGTCTGTCTGTCTCCCCTTCTTCATAGCTTTGCCTGTATGTCTGTCTGTCTCCCCTTCTTCATAGCTTTGTCTGTCTGTTTCTCCTTCTTCATAGCTTTGCCTGTATGTCTGTCTGTCTCCCTTCTTCATAGCTTTGCCTGTATGTCTGTCTGTCTTCCTTCTTCATAGCTTTGCCTGTATGTCTGTCTGTCTCCCCTTCTTCATAGCTTTGCCTGTATGTCTGTCTGTCTCCCCTTCTTCATAGCTTTGCCTGTATGTCTGTCTGTTTCCCCTTCTTCATAGCTTTGCCTGTATGTCTGTCTGTCTCCCCTTCTTCATAGCTTTGCCTGTATGTCTGTCTGTCTCCCCTTCTTCATAGCTTTGCCTGTATGTCTGTCTGTCTCCCCTTCTCGCTACCTTATCTTTCTTATTTTCCAAACTGAGCTTCAATTTTTCTCTTTATTCTTTTGTGTCAAATTCTGCATGTCTCCCCTTTATTTCCACATCTTAAATCAATGTTCATACCGTTGTTTGTCTTTCTACCTTCCATTTCTCTCAGTAGCCTTCATTTTCCATAAAGGTGCTTCAATATCTATCTATCTACCCTTCTCTGTCTTCTATGTTTGGTCTCCATAACTTCCCTTCCGTTTCCTATGTCCTGTGCACCTTCTCCTCGCCGCCTTTACTTCTTCGTGTCGCAAACAACATTCGTCTTCACTGTATAGCCTCATCCTCCTCTACATCATCATCGTATTGTCATCATGCCCCCCTCTCTCTCTCTCTCTCTCTCTCTCTCTCTCTCTCTCTCTCTCTCTCTCTCTTCTACGATATATCTCATTTATTCACTACATTTCTTAGGTTAGGAGAGTTTTTGGTTGAGCCAATTTATGAAATGTTTGGTTAAACTAAGCTTAGTTAGCTAAAGTCATGGAGGGATCAAGTGTGATACATATTTATTTGTCATAAATAATAATCATACTGGCTAATTTATATTCTTCCAGATAATTATTGGCTCTGTGTTATTGTTATTATTATTATTATTATATCATCTAGGGTACAATTGGCCATGGAGAGCATTGACCTAGGCGTATAATATCCTAGAACCATACACACACACACACACACACACACACACACACACACACTCAGACAAACACGCACACACACACACACAGTTAATCTAGCCTCCGTGTGGGTAAGAGCACAATATAAGCTGGAATAACATAATTCTAAAGTAACAGACACTCATTGTCGCTTATTGTGGTATATTCAGAATTAGGGTTACTTGTATGATAGTGTTTTTACTGAATACTAATACTAAATTACGGTGACGTAATTGTCATCATATTCTGGTTACCATTATACGATTGTCTATAGCATAACATCTACCATTAGGATTCAAAGGGGTATATATGATCTCAATAAACGCTATGAATAACATAGGTCCTTCTTAAACTGCATACAATTGTCAAATTTTAGGCAGAATCCAAGGTAAAAAGACGTCATCATGGTGAAGGGGTTAATAGTTACCGTTTAATAGGATATATATTTCATCATTATTTGTTTCAGACGCTGCTGTTGACTTAAGGCGGTGTCACACGAGCTCTTTTTCCGTCAATTTTTACGGGCAATTAGTCATAGCCTTTAAGTTTATTTCAATCAATTTCCAAGTTACTGTAGTTATCAATAATTATTTGCAGAGCGTCATTTGCTATTGCAAAGCAACTATACTGTATAGTAGGTTAGATATTTTTTAGAAATTCCCATTGTTTCTTTTGTTTGGAATTAACTTTGACAATATAACCACTGTTTCCAAACATGTATGAACATGTTTAACTTGAGAAAACGCACTCTTTTATGATAGACATATTCTGAAATCATCTCAAATTGTATTGTATACTATTATTATTATCAACAAAGATGTTGTAATACAGATGATTCCTATCTCTCCTGATGGTAACATTGTTCAGTTATCCTGAAGCGATGGTTAAATTTTGTGGTCAAAGTTCACAGTCGTCCATTTAACTGGGTTGTTTCCAGTTCAACATAACTTCAACGGATTGTTCCCCAGAGAGTTTTGGCTTGTACTGAGAGAGAGAGAGAGAGAGAGAGAGAGAGAGAGAGAGAGAGAGAGAGAGAGAGAGAGAGAGAGAGAGAGAGCGAGAGCGAGAGCGAGAGAGAGATACACTAGGCAATTTCTTTGAATCAATATTTGTCTTTATATCACACAGTTCTGGTTGTGAACATCCTAAATACAAATCACATACATCACATCCAAAAATGTCAATCATCAACCACTTTACGAGTAATAGCGGAACCAAGGAATAACATCAAATCCCCCACTATTCAACCTCTTTCATAACATCAAATCCCCCACTATTCAACCTCTTTCATAACATCAAATCCCCCACTATTCAACCTCTTTCATAACATCAAATCCCCCACTATTCAACCTCTTTCATAACATCAAAATCCCCCACTATTCAACCTCTTTCATAACATCAAATCCCCCACTATTCAACCTCTTTCATAACATCAAATCCCCCACTATTCAACCTCTTTCATAACATCAAATCCCCCACTATTCAACCTCTTTCATAACATCAAATCCCCCACTATTCAACCTCTTTCATAACATCAAATCCCCCACTATTCAACCTCTTTCATAACATCAAATCCCCCACTATTCAACCTCTTTCATAACATCAAATCCCCCACTATTCAACCTCTTTCATAACATCAAATCCCCCACTATTCAACCTCTTTCATAACGTTATTGGTCATTACTGAATATCATAACATATTCCTTTCTTTTTATTATGGTTGTCAGTATGTATTTACAGTATATTCCGCTTCAGAAGAATTTGGTGGAGCCAGAGGATGAATGGAGGTACTATTAACCACGGTCATGCTCACAGTTCTTATGCTGGCCAGAATATATGTAAAGAGGCATCATTGTAGACTAAGAGAATTAACCTTTTTCTTCTGATCTCTCTTGGAAAGATCATATTACCACTCTTGCTAAATCAGCTTCCCAGAAGCTGGGTGTGCTCAACTTCCTCCGGGGTTTCTTTACCCCTGCGCAGCTTCTTGCTCTGTACAGGGGCACAGTGCATCCATGTATTGAGTATTGTTCACACGTGTGGGGAGGATCCTCTCATACAGCCCTTCTAGATAAAGTAGAAAGCTTCCCATCTCATTAACTCACGTCCACTTACCAATTCTCTGCAGTCTCTCACTCTTCGCCGCAATGTTGCCTCACTCTCACTATTCTACCGCTATTATAATAATCAGTGTTCCTCAGAACTCTGTCAGTGTATACCACCCCCTTTCGTAGAGCACGTAGCACCCGTCTTGCAACACAATCCCACCACTACTCTGAGCAACTCTCCAACCCAAGAGTGAAACGTTCTTCTCAATCAGTTTTCTATTAAATAGCTGAACTCTCCAAGAATCAGTTTTTCCCTCTTCCTATGACTAAAATTGCTTCAAACTCTGTGTGTCCAGGCATTTTGGCTCGAATGACCCTTGATTTTGGCCCTGTTACTCTTTCATCTCTGGGAGAGGCACTCGCTACAAGCAGTTCTGCCTTTGTCTCCCTTACTCACATTAAAACAAAAATAATAATAATTCGGTAAACATTTTTGCCCTCGCCCCCAGAACTGTCCCACTAATACACAACACCTTATGGCAATAAGATACTATGATGAAGCTGCCTTGGGGAGGGTATAGACACCAATCGAGCAAGGCAATTCGCAGGGGAGGCCTCATTGGAATGTGATAAGGAGTTGCTGGAACTCCGGTTTCATTTGCCTGTCTTTCCTCACTGTTTCTATTTGCGTCTCACCTAAACAGAGAGTAACCCAGCTAGCTCTCACAAGCATCTCCTCCTCCTATCCATTACACTTCACTTAACAAGCACACCACTCTTCTTTCCAATACTGTAAAATAGATAATTTGGCTCTCTCACTCTTTCTACTTTCTTGGGAGAGACATTTGTTTCAGGCAGCTTTGCATATTGTCTCTTTCATACGTAGATAAATGATTACAAGGTTTTCTTGCTGCTTTAATTATTTACTGGTCAATTATTGAAGAACGTGCGGGAGGCCCCGTAATGGCTTTTTTAATGCACCAAGGTGAAACCAGAAAATGTAATCGAGCTTTATTCAAGAGTCTTTCGTTGGCTCAAGGGAATGAATACATTAGGGTACCGTATGAAGATGAATGTGTAACAGTTCTATTAGTATTATTCAATAGTATCTATTATATATAATTTGAGTCGAAAGGTCTGTAGATTATGGCTAATCACAATCATCGATAGTGATCATGATTAATTTGAGAGTCTCTTTTGCTAAAGGGAATCACTATATCAGGGCGAGAGGAGAACATCCATTTTTCATTGTCCATTACATACAGGTATGCATGATTATTAATTTCCAAATATAGTCAAGTAGCTTTTGTATAGATAGATAGATAGATAGATGTTCCAGGGAACTCCAGCACAGTGCAATCTATGCTTTTATCTGTTTTCATAACAGAACGGCAAAACATTGAATACAATCTTTTGACAATTACAGGAATACTATTGACACATGTAATACAATTTGTATTGCAAATGTCCACCCACATTTAATAAACGACTAACTAAAAATGTGCGATATCGAGCCTGTGGGCGTGTGACTAAAATAGTTATATATTTACGGCACGACAGTTCAGGACCTTATTGTGCCATCCTTTATTAAGGGGACACTGGCTGTTTGTTTGGTCTAGTAATTCATTTACTCATATTTGTTGTTTAGTTTCCTCCCTAGACCACCATCAAGCTTAGAAAAACACCCCTAGACCTCCCTTCAAGATAGATTTGTACATTATTCGGTAGAGAAATGTCTAGGCCAAAGGCCGATTCCTCCTAAAATTACAGGCTCGCTATCGCTCGCCAGGATAAAATCGACACCTAAATGGCACGAAGGGTCCTATCATTGACAAAGAAATGGGGTGAAAGGTCATAAAATTCCCAAACTAATGGAACCAACATCTTAATATCTTAAAAGTAGTAGGGCTAATCATTAGGGAGAAGGGGGTGCAGATAAACGGTCTTCCTCCCCTTAAGGGGAGATTTCCACTTGAGGGACTTTTTTCTTGACCCCTTTCTCCCTCATGTCTAGCCCCATTGCTTTTGAAATTTTAAGACGTTTGCCCCATTAGTTTGGTGATTTTAGGAATTTCCGCCCCATTCTGTCAATTTTAAGACCTTTCGTGCCATTTAGGTGTCGATTTTATCCTGGCGAGCGACAGCGAGCCTGTAATTTAAGAGTAATCGGCCTTCGGCCGGGACATTTTTCTACCGAAAAATGTACACATTTATCATGAAAGGGGGTCAAGGGGGTGAATTTTAAGATTGCTGGAAGAGTAGGAAAGAAACTAAAAACCTCCCCTTAAGAGTTGATATCTTATGTTTTCCTGACAAATATTTTTAACACGCCATCGTAGACATGTTAAAGTTGATAGCAATGTCATATCAATATCTAATGCTTACATTTAATAACCAGCAATAGAATGCTCATGGCAGTATGAACACCAAAGGTCATACCTTGTTATATTTGTTATGGCTGTTGAATAGCTTTTTAAATTGCTAAAGGGAACTACAATAGAAAATTATCATTATGAAATTACTTACTTATTTAATTAATTTAATTATATTTGTCATCACGTATGAAGTAAAGTGATTTATGTTTGGTAAGACTCATAATTTCATGTTTATAAGCGACAAATGAAGAAATCAACTATTAAAGTCAAATTTGCTTATGAGTTATTTATTAAAGAAACTAAAATGACCAACCATATTAACTAGTTTGTTGCCGTTGTGTAGTTAATGTACTGCTTACCTTTTGTATTCACTTCCTCTGACATTGTTATTCCGAGTGCCACTGAAGGTATGGAACTCAAAGTTTTGTTTTGACGGAATGTATCCAGTTTAAAACCGGGTCGAAACCATCGATATATTATTTAGGCAAATATATTAGTTATGTCATGTAATTCATTGCCATATATGTCCAAACAGTCGGTAATTCATCATAATATACGCCCTAAATAACTAACAAATAAACTAAGGATGTTCTTGTTCTTGTAGTTGTTGAAGGGCAATTCGGGTGAAGACTCCACCCGTCGCTACCCTCTCACCACAGATGCTGAGGAGGATTCTTTATAGACAGGCCACGATGCCCGTAGCCCGAAGGAAGGCGCAGAAGACTCTGATGGCCCATATTTCTTAGCATCATACAGTCCAGTACCGTTGAGAATGTCTTGCACGGTGAACATGGAGACGCCAATCGTCCTCAGGCGCTGCTGGAGCATCACACGAGATGTGTAGAAGCATGGACAGTGGAAAATCAGATGACCGATACTCTCATGCAGGACTCTGAACAATCCCCAATTTACACAGATGTACGGAGACTGTGGAATGACCCAAGCGAATCCGTGTCAGGGCCACGTCCAGGCAGCGAAGGGGATGTCGTGTCCAGGGCTGGGGTGATGTGTCAGTGCGAAAAGCTCCCATGGTGGTGAGACGCAGTGCAGGTTGGATGGCAGACTCCCAGCTTCGTTGGCACAGTTGGTAAATGTGAGTAGCGTGGGTCCGCAAATCTTGAGGCAGGCATTCTTGATCCGGTAGGGAGTGTGCCATTGTCGCCGCCTTATCAGCCACCTCATTTCCTTTAATCCCCGAGTGTGAAGGTACCCATTGGAGCCTGATATCCCAGGGCAGTGCATGTAGGTGCATGATGAGCGTCGGTATATCATGCACCAGAAACTGATAAGTGTCCGGCCTTGTGGAGAGGAGCAGATGGAGTGATGACTGCGTATCCGAATAGATGACTACCCACTGGGGCGACAAATTGCATTCCACAAGTTGCAAAGCTCTGTATATGGCGTACAGTTCAGCAGCTATGATAGTGATGACCACTCAGCTTCCACGTTTGGCACAATGATAGGTCAGCATAATATGCCGCTGCAGTGACAGACGATGGCGGGTGGTATGACCCATCCGTGTAGATCTTGAAGTACCCCTGATATCTATTTGTGTTGACTTCCACAACAGCCCTCGCCTGATCAACATCTTGAGATTTCTTGAATGTATCCGTGAAGAAACACCGTATCCAAGGGGACAGATCAAACCACGGAGGTACGGGTAACACTGGAGCCACCGGTATCAAACGTCCCCCATATCCATCCGTCTATAGTGCATGAGAGCTCGATACAGGTAAGGTTGACGCCTCTTCACTGGCCAAGTTGGAGCGTTGGGTGAGATACCTGACGTGGCGTACTGGTCCAATAGTGGATGGGTCGGTGGCAGGTGGGTAAGTCTCTTCAACCACTTACAGTCAGTCACCACCCTATCCCATGTCAAAGGCAGTACTCCTGCTTCACCTTGCATCGCTACTGTCGGCGATGAGAAGGCCCCCAAAGCGATTCGAAGAGCTGCATTGTGGATAGCATCCAGGCGTCCGAGGACCGATGCACATGCTGATCCGTAGACAACACTACCATACCGGTACCTGATTTTACTCCTGATATAGGCATCATAAAACTTGAGCAAATTGTCATGAGAGGCACCACCTTTAGAACCAGCCATGCATGTTACGATATCGAGTCGTTTGAAGCATGACGAGCCAGATACTTAATATGGGAACGCCAAGTGAGGACCGGGCCATCAAAACTGAGTCCAAGATAGATGTGCCTCGTACAGTACGGTATGGGATCACCGTCCAGAAAGATATTGGGCATATTTGGTAGTTGTTTCTGGGTAAATGCCATCAGTGCACTCTTCTGTGAATTGAGGTGCAGTCCCCAAGTTGTAGCCCATTGGTGGAATTCAGTTACCACTGCCTGTAAAAGAGTGTCAGCCGTGCAGACAAGAGCTATGGCGTCAGCATATGAGAGCGTCTGGGTGTGCCGCGCCCTGGGGTAATCCGAAAGAAGTGCGTTGAAGAGCCACGGACTCAACCCGGAGAACTAAGGATGTAGTATCCGGGCTACGGTTGTCATGTTTACATAGGTCGTACGCTCGTAGTTTTGCTTTTATTTGGTAGCATTCACGGAGACTACCGCAGGACTTACCTCTGACCGGGTATAGGCTATCCTAGTGTTTACTATACCACTTTGAAAGGACATTAGCCTAACCTAACAACCTTACCTAACCTATCCTAGGTATTATGGGTGGGGGCTGCCGCCCCCACACCCCCACTGTTTGAATTTTTTTACTTAGATTATTGGTGTATTTATATGTGAAGTGGGTATTTTTTTCAATTTGTCGATAACGAAAATCCTCCATACCGGCTATATGGAGAAAAATATGGCGAATCTATTGGTGCCTATTTTCCCTAATGAATTGTTTCTCATAACGTTGCACTAGTGTCGTTTAAAATAACCTTTGTGTCTTAAAATTAAATGGATAAAGTTTGTTTTGCAGGTCAAATTGGATTTTCGGTCACGTATGTGTTTTTTGTATTATAATCCTTTTTCTCATCAGTTCCTTCATTGATTAGTGTGTTTTAAGTTGTTTTTCCATCTGCAAATTCGTTTTTACCCATTATTTTGCAATAATAAAACATGCCCCCTGAAACCATACTTTGTCATTACCCTAACCTAACCTGGGGGAACCCCCGCAGGGTTAGCATTGATATAGAATATGACAAAATACTAAACATACGGTAAAAAAGTGAAAAATATTAGTTCTCAGCTGATCTAAGATGGCCACCATTTTTCCTTCCACCCTTCTTTAACCCACAAAGTCTAAGGAAAAATAACTTAATATGCAGCGGTAAAGACATATATTGCGGTGACTAATATTCTATGACAAAGCTAGGAAAATGTTATTTTAATACCACGAATGTTCAGTGTTTTTTTTATAAAAGAAATTGCTCATTTGCATCAATATATAGTGTTTGTAATTATTTAGAAATCTCGGAAAACCTATTTTCCCCATTAGGCCTATTGATCGATGTTAATACACGCCCCCGATAGTGATTTGAAAAGACATTAGCCTAACCTAACTACCTTACCTAACCTAACCTAGTATTATGGGTGGGGGCTGCTTCCCCCACACCCCCGCTGGTTGAGTACTAATCCCTTGGTAAAAAAAAAAAAAAAAATTGGCTGTTGATTATACGAAGGTGAAAGAAAGTTGGTGAAGTCTACGGTGGTTACTCTGCAATCTTCAGCTTTGATTGTATATTGATAACGGGAAAGTACCGTATTGACAACCTTGTTACGAAACTTAAATTTTAGTACCATACTTTTATATTAGGATTTTCCGAGTGTTTAACGCATTTTCATATGATCTTTAGAGCTATCGATAACTGGAAGTACCGTATTGACAACCTTGTTACGAAAAAGACATTTTAGTACCATACTGTTTTATTAAGTTTTGCCGAGGGTTAAAACAAATTTTCTTATGATCTTTAGAGCAAATAGATTCAATATTTATCTTCAAATATATCAACAAAATTCGTGGTATTAAAATAACATTAAACCCAAATCTATAGTACACATTTAGAACACTATATCCCATACGTGACCGAAAATCCAATTTGTCCGTTTTGCAATTTCAGACAGGGTTCATATAAAACACACCAATACAAACAAAAAACAAGGAAAACAAACAAATAAAAAATACTTGTAAAAATCGTCCCCGGTGTTAAACAGGATATTTACCGATAATTTTGTTAATAATAGCAGTCAAATTATACGCGAACGTATCTGCGATCGTATGGCATATGTAAACAAGGGGACGCACATCATACGCCCTCTAACAACATCCTTACTGGGGTGTGTGGGGGGCAGAGCACCCTCAACTCTTTCTGTATCCCACGGCAACCATGATTAGATCCGTCCCCACTAGTAGGGGGCGTGTGTTAAGATTGCAGTGACAAATACTGTAAGAGAATGCTATAGAAAACACTTAGAAAAATATATCACATAATGTACGTGAACTACAATACATATTGTCCGCCACCCTGACGCCACGAATATCTACTAGAAAATTACCTAAATTTGTCAACCATACTTCATACCTGTAAGGAAGCATGATGGTAAAGGCATACCACTCCTGCAAATGTTGAATCCTCGACTCTGCTTCGTCAGTAATTATCCACCCCTCAATGTCTGTTCAGTTCAGTTCATTAGAAAGTCAGGAAGCATTAACCCGTACAGTACCAGTGACGTCTTGTTCATTGTATTATGGCCACTATTAGACTATTTTATTCAGCTTAGGAAGGACCTCTAGCAATAATAAGGCTTCAAACACTCTCAACCAACCCTTTTAACTACCAAAAATCGTTCCTAAGCTGCATAATATCATCTAAAATATAACTAGAATTAAATATTACGCACGTCGTCGCTGGTACTCAACGGGTTAATGTCTTTCCATCGGCACTTCCCAAGTCAGATAGATATATTTACTGTTATATTAATTGTGTCTTTGTGTCGTGCTCTTTTTCTATCTATCTATTTACTCAGGCCCAATCCCCACTTTCCTATTTGTTTCTTTTCTTTTTTCCTCTTTTTTTCTTGTTTTTGGTGGGGGGGTGGCCGACTCAAGACAGAGCAAGAACAGGGAAAACACAACACAAAACAACGAACACACACAGACAAAACACAAATTCACACACATCCAGGAGAAGACCCAGAGACCAGGGTCACCAAGGTCCCTCCAGCACTCCCCCGGCCCCCATCCACTTATTACAGAACTGTATTTAATTATATGGTCAATATTTACGAGTCTCACCACAGCTGGGATCTCATTTCTAATGGTAGGTTTGGGTTCCTATCATTCTATGCTTCATTGCTATATACTTTTTATCCACGGGAATTATTTTTTTTTTTTCTTGGCTTAATTTTTTGTTTAACCTAGCATTAACCTAACCAAAAAACCTAACCTAACCTATATGTATTTGGGGGCTATTAGGTTAGGTTAAGTTAGGTTAGGTTTTTTGGTTAGGTTAATGCTAAACAAAAAAAATTAAGCCAAGAAAAAAAAAAAAATCCCGTGGATTAAAAATATATAGCAATGAAGCATAGAATGATAGGAACCCAAAACTACCACTACAAATGAGATCCCAGCTGTGGTGCGACTCGTAAATATTGACCTATTATATTTCCCTGTATCTAGTCGGGTTTTTTTTTTCTTCTGTGTTTTAAGTTGTTCCTGTATTCTTCTGTCTTCTTAGTTAATCTCTTTCCCCTTTCTGTCTCTTTTCTTACACATTATAAAAAAGTTTTCTTTTCCTCTGTTGATGCGTCAATGTTCAGGGTCCCAAGCGGTTCACATTACAGTACATGGAGTAAAGCCGCTGTCACACAAACGCTTTTTCCGTCAATTTTCCATGATAAAGTTTTTGCTCGTATTATTTCGGGACTTTTTTCGCACTGGTATCGGTAACTAGACTGAAGGTAGATTATGTTAGGCGGCTGAATTAAAATGAAGTGGAAATATTTAAGCTTCCAGACCATAATTGCCCGTAATAATTTCTCAAAAAATGGCCAGTGTGACTCCGGCTTAAGGGGGGTGACCTGTTTTTGTTCTGTTCTGTTCTATCTTTCTCTGGCTTGTATCCATTTGGCCCCATTCAGCCTACTGTTTTAAGACGTTTATCCCCATCCAGGTGTCCATTTCTTACTGGTGAGCGGTAGCGAGCCAGCATTTTTATTTATTTTTTTTGTTAGACAGCAGGCTAAATTTGTACATTTTTCGATAGAAAATTTTCTCCGGCGAAGCCGGATTTCTTCATATAATGCTGGCTCGCTATCGCTCGCCAGGAAGAAATCGACACCTAGCCTAGATGAGGATAAACGTCTTACAATAGTTGGCTGAATGGAGCCGAATGGATACAAGCCAGAGAAAGAGAGAAAAGGACAGAAATAACAAAACGCAGGTCACCCCCCTTAAGACACTATTTCACTCAAATATTCAACTGTGGCGCTGTACCATGTGTATTCTTGATATATTTACCATTGGGCAGTTACTTGAAGCTAATAAGAAGTTCGCACGTTTAACTTGTCACATAAAACGGGATAGAAAGTATATGTATAAATTTCCAATAACCAAACGTAATTAACTGTTCGCTTTTCTATTAGGCAAGGTGCGTTTCCAAGGTATTTCAGTCTACAAGCAGAACACACACGCGGTCACAGTACACTCAACAACCTCAATGATCCCAGACACACACATACAAGGGTGCTAGAAAAGTAAGACAAGTCACAAACAAGAGAGAAAAGTATTGCAAAAAATAAAATAAAAAATAAATGAGAAGCAGGAACATAGATGGCGCTAAATAGGATATAGTGGTCCGTTCACCCCACTCTCGGCACCCTACGAAGCCCCATTCCTACTTTGCCGTCATTATGATTTAAGGGGAGGAAGACCGTTTTCTGGACCCCCTTCTCCCTAATGTTTAACCCCACCAATTTTGAGATTATAAGACGTTCGGCCCATTAGTTTGGCGATTTTACCACCTTTCGCCCCATTTTGTTGTAAATTGTAAGACCTTTCGTGCCATTTAGGTGTCGATTATTTCCTGGCGAGCGAAAGCGAGCCTGCAATTTTAAGAGGAATCGGCCTTCGGCCGGGATTTTTTTTACCGAAAAATATACACATTTATCTTGAAGAGGGGTCTAAGGGGTGTTTTTCTAAGCTTGATGGAGGTCTAGGGAGAAAACTAAAAAAATATATGAATAAATGAATGAATAGACCAAACAAACGACCAGTCTCCCCTTAATTCTGGATAGTATTAGCGATTTTACTCGGCTTCAGAAAACCCGCTAGGAATCAAAAGGCTACTTATTATCTTAATTTATCGGCTCTCAGACACACAAGGTCCATCGTATGCTGAATGAAATCGCCTAGTGATAGTCAGATAAAAATAAAGGCTACAGACGACTTTGTAGTGTAAAAAAACGGGCCATTTCAGGCGTTTTTGGAGGCCAGGTAAAATTCGCATTCCCAAACTATTGGTCCGATTTTAATGCTGATGGTACCAATGGATTCAGGGAGTGGAAGTGTACTTGTGATAATGTAGGCACTTCATATATATACCGGTATATATAGTTTAGATACTCCCAGCCGGGATCGGCCCTCCGTTCTGAATGTTGGAGGTTCGATCCCGGCTGGGGGTAACTAAACAATTATTATCTCACGTGTTTTTGTGAGATATACCTGATATTAAGGACTCTCGTGTTTGGCTGGGCAAGAATTAAAATGAAATCTCTACAACCTGAGTTGCGTGGGTACCGTAATCGTGTAAGAATCCCAGTATGGTATCCTGGAATATGGATCGTACAATTTGTGTATGCATTTAAGGGGAGATTTCCACTTGAGGGATTATTTTCTTTACCCCTTTCTCCCTCATGTTTAGCCCCATTGCCTGTGAGATTTAAAGACGGTTGCCCCATTAGTTTGGCGATTTTAAGAACCCTCGCCCCATTTCTGTCAATTTTAAGACCATTCGTGCCATTTAGGTGTTGATTTTTTCCTGGCGAGCGATAGCGAGCCTGTAATTTAAGGGGAACCGGCCTTCGGCCGGGACATTTTTCTACCGAAAAATGTACAAATTTATCTTGAAAGGGGGTCAAGGGGGAGTAATTTTAAGCTTGATGGAAGTCTAGGGAATCAACTAAAAAACTCCCCTTAACCCCTTCTCCAAGTAGGATGAAACAAGAATTAGTTTAGCAAAGCGCAGACAATGGGGGTGGGGGGGGGGGGGAGGGGGGCTAATTTAAGTGTTTACAATTATTGTTATAGGAATTGACTGTATGGATGCCATCAAATACTTCACAACTAATTATTCAACTAATACGCTAGAGGAAAAGTTTGAAAGGCAATTTAACCCTTTCAGTACCAGCGACGTGCGTTATATTATATTCTGGCTACTCTTAGACGATATTATGCAGCTTAGGAAGGATATGTGGTAGCTAAAAGGGTGGGTTGAGAGACTTCGAAGCCTTATTATGGCTAGAGGTCCTTCCTAAGCTGCATCAAATCGTCTAAAAGTTGCCAGAATATGATTAAAAGGGCGTCCCCGGTACTGAACGGGTTAAAAAAAAAAAAAAAAAGGTTTCCTGGGGCTATAATTTGTTTTCCAATCGAGTTGTAATCTTATGGACATAACTACCTAATAAGGTTAAGGGAGCCCACCTCGGATTTTTTGTTTTATCTTTCTCTCCCTCTCTCTCTCTTTGGCTTGTATCCATTCGGCCCCATTCAGCCTACTGTTTTAAGACGTTTACCCCCATCCAGGTGTCAATATTTTCCTGGCGAGCGGTAGCGAGCCAGCGTATATTTATTTTTGTTTTGACAGCAAGCTAAATTTGTACATTTTTCGATAGAAAAATTTCTCCGGCGAAACCGGATATCTCCATACAATGCTGGCTCACTATCGCTCGCCAAGAAGAAATCGACACCTGGATGGGGATAAACGTGTTAAAACAGTTGGCTGATTGGGGCCGAATGGATACAAGCCAGGGAAAGAGAGAAAAGGAGAGAGAGAGAAAAAAAAAGCCGATGACCCCCTTAAAGAGTGTAGTACTGTATAAACTGTCAAAAATCGACTAGATAAATATCTCGGTTAAGGGGAGACTGACCGTTTGTTTGGTCTATTAATTAATTTATTCATATTTTTATTTAGTTTCCTCCCTAGACCTCCATCAAGCTTTAAAAAACACCCCCTAGACCCTCCTTCAAGATAAATTAATTTATCCCTAGAACTACTACTCTTTGGAATTCACTTCCCTCGAGCTGCTTTCCACAAACTTACAATCTACAAAAGTTTAAATCCAGTTGTTACAAACATTTTATGAATGGAGGATGCCTTTAGTCACATGGACCTTTTTGTTTTATCTGTGTTTTTCCTTCCTCCGTTCATTGTCTCTTAAAAAAAAAAAAAAATCGGTATAAAAATTTCCCGGCTGAAGGCCGGTTCCTCTTAAAATTGCAGGCTCGCTATCGCTCGCCAGGAAATAATCGACACCTAAATGGCACGAAAGGTCTTAAAATTGACAACGAAATGGGACGAAAGGTGTTCAAATCGCCAAACTAATGGGCCGAACGTCTTATAATCTCAAAACTAGTGGGGCTAAACATTAGAGAGAAGGGGGTCCATAAAAACGGTCTGCCTCCCCGGTTAACTGCATTTGTCAACGAATAGCTTTACTTTTGACTATGCCGCTATCGCTTCCTTGGTTTGACATAGGTTGGGTAGTTTAGTTGTAATTAGTAGCCTGGTAACAATCAATGGATCTGTTGTTGCTTGTTATCCGTTGTACAGTCGCGCTAATAAGTGATGTCTCGGCACCAAGTATGTGTTGATCAATAATTGGTATCAGCCATGCCTAAGCTTAATGTCTTCATATCGAGTGAAATATACAAACACGTTCCTACACATACCTATTCAACATCTGACAGACATTAATACAATCCAGAGCAAGCCAAACGTAATGACAGCCGGGGCATGACTTATTAGCGCGACTGTACTCGTTTGAATTATTATGTTTTTTCCACCAACCAACTTCACCTCAAAACTCAATTAATGAAATCAACAAATACATGTGGCACTCCAAGGACTCGAACCTAGGATACTCACATCGAAATTCCGCGCACTTATGCATTACGCTATCAAGACAGTTAAATACCCTACACTTCAGCCCCCCCTTCCCCCCCCCATCCCCCAGCCAATTAATCGTTTGAGTTGCAGAGATCCTTTGCGAGGATAGGAATGTGGGAGGGGCTTCTCTGCCAGGTTAACGTGCGTCCAGTATTGATTAAAGGGGGTCACCGGCTTTTTTTTTTATCTTTCTCTCCTTTTCTCTCTTTCTCTGGCTTCGGCCCCATTCAGCCAACTGTTTGAAGACGTTTATCCCCATCCATGTGTCGATTTATTCCTGGCGAGCGATAGCAAGCCAGCATTGTGTGGAGAAATCCGGCTTCGCCGGAGAAATTCTTCTATCGACAAATGTATAAATTTAGCTTGCTGTCAAAACAAAAATATATATATGCTGGCTCGCTACCGCTCGCCAGATAAATATTGACACCTGGATGGGGGTAAACGTCCTAAAACAGTAGGCTGAATGGGGCCGAATGGACACAAGCCAAAGAGAGAGAAAGAGAAAGAGAAATAAAGCGAGGTGACCCCCCTTAATAACAGTTCTACTAACGTGCCGGCAACGGGATTTACTTTTATCTGAAAAGTGATCGCTAGCCGAGAGCCTTGGAATACAAAGGAGCCTTCAAGTAAAAAAAAAATCCTGCAACCACGTGATCAGCACAAGGAAGAGAGAGAGAGAGTGAGTGAGAGAGAGTGTGTGTGTGTGTGTGTGTGTGTGAGAGTGTGTGTGTGTGTCTATGTCCGTATGAATATGTATGTGTCGTAGGATAAGATCTTCTACATACCATTTCTTTATAGTTCAGAACTCCGGAGAAGTTTTTATTTTAACGCTTATCTAGGATCTCGACCAAATGGTATGAGGCCAAAAACTGTCATTAATCTTTAGGAAAAGTTGTCATTTATAATAGTCCATAGCATCAATTATGAAAGGTTTGCAACTTATATTACCTACATATAAATATTTGTGGTGATGGTTAATGAAGACAAAGAAGTACAAGAGACATACAATGGCAACAGCTGTCCAGTCAGTGAATTTGCTCTAGCCCTTTTAGGATATAGGTCATAATTGCTCGCCTACTTACAGCAAAAAGACTTATAGAATATTCCAGGAGTGTGTGTGTGTGTGTGTGTGTGTGTGTGTGTGTGTGTGTGTGAGTGGTGGTGGGAGGGAGGGAGGGGTTTGGGTGGGCTCAACGGTCCGCCACAAACCTGACCAGAATTCTCTTTTGGTAAATTAGATTCGGCTCCCTGGATGTTGAATACCATTTAACCTTTTTCCTTTTCGTTTTATATATTTATTGATGTGAAAGGGGAAACCAATTTCATGGAATTCAGTTATGTGAAGAGGTACTAAATAATTTACCAAGCTAAGTTAATACAGTACTTAACCCCTTCAGTGCGGGCATATCTCCGCCATATTAGGGCTCATTCAGGCACTCCTGATTGATCAGGCAAGTGTCTGAATGAAATTAAATATATTCAGCCTAAAATTAAAAGAAAATGGCTTCAAAATGACACCAAAATGAGCTTCGTAGCTCGTGGGCTTCACCTGCATCTCTACCATAGACATTCGTTAAAATGAGAAATTATCGCTAATGTCGCAATCCATTTGCCTTTGGCAGCATTGTATATCTCGTGAGATATATATATATATATATATATATATATATATATATATATATATATATATATATATATATATATATATATATATATAATCGTGGGCAAGATCCAGACCTTCACTGTTTCCAGAATGTACTTCCCCATAGTAATCAGGATAACTTCTTTGATGAGTATGGAAGTTTTCCATATCCATGATTTTGAAGCTTATACCTTTTTCTCTGCCTTTCAAAACTGTTGCATTTTACGGACGCTTGCTTCATGTTCCATGTTCGTATTCTTTTGTAAACTTTTATCGTGGCTCTCTTTTCTGTTTCTCTCCCCGCCTCTCCCTGTCTCTTCCTAGCTCCCTCTGCTCTGGTGGCTGTATTCTTTGATCTCTCTCTCTGTCGGTCTGTCCCCCTCAATGTCTCTCTGTAACTCACTCGCTTCCTTTATCCCTCACTGAAAAGAGAGAGAGAGAGAGAGAGATAGATGATGATGATTTTACCCCGAGAAGCGAGTTTATTGAGCAGCGCCCCCCATCCTGTGAAGGGACAACCACTGGTAAAGCAATACATACTGCTCAAACAGCCATTATTCCACTGAAACAACAGCATCGTCGTCTGGTTACATTCATATTTGTGTTCATAAATCAGGTAGGCATTATTCAGATGTGTTATTATAGTGCCCTCAATTGATTGGTAAATGTGGGGGGTCACCGGCTTTTTTTTTATCTTACTCTCCTTTTCTCTCTTTCCCTGGCTTGTATCCATTCAGCCCCATTCAGTCAACTGTTTCTTAAGACGTTTATCCACATCCAGGTGTCGATTTCTTCCTGGCGAGCGATAGCGAGCCAGCATTGTATGGAGACATCCGGCTTCGCCGGAGAAATTTTTCTATAGAAAATTTTACAAATTTAGCTTGCTGTCAAAACAATATATATAAATGCTGGCTCGCTACCGCTCGCCAGGAAAATATTGACACCTGGATGGGGGTAAACATCTTAAAGCAGTAGGCTGAAGGGGGCCATTCCACCTTCCTCTCACCTCCCTCCAGCTCTCCTCACCCACTTATTTTGTATGCTAATGTTATCCACTACTACATAATGGTCAGACAGATCCCCCCCCCCCCAATACCCCTATACACCCTATCATCCAGCACAGATTTCTTCATTCGTTCATCCACACATATATAATCAATCAGTGCCTTTCGTTCCACCACTATCTTATCCTTATCCTTCATCGTCCACACCACTTTCCATGTGTACAGTCGCGCTAATAAGTGATGTCTCGGCACCAAGTATATGTTGATCAATAATTGGTATCAGCAATGTCTAAGCTTCGATCATTTCTTCATATCGAGTGAAATATACAAACATGTTCCTACAATTACCCACCCTGTTCAGCATCTGACAGACATTAATACAGCACAGAGCAAGCGAAACGTAATGACAGCTGGGACATGACTTATTAGTGTGACTGTACCTGTGTATAATTTTGTGTCGGAAGAAGGTGTTGGCTATCCACAGCCTCCTCCCCACACATATGTCCACAAGTGCACTACCATTCCCATTCACCTCTGACGGTACCCCCTACCCTCCCACCACTCCAACAACTTTCTTATCACCCACCTTCCCATTCATATCCCCAATCAGAAATATTCTTTCGCTCTTGCCAAACTTATCCTGGCACGCCTCCACATTCACCCAGAACTTCTATTTCTCTCTTACATCCTCTGTCGGAGCATACACACACACAACCACCCACGTTTGTATTCCTACTTTCATTCTCACCCACACAATCCTTGAACCCACAGACCCATAGTCTCTTACACACTCCTTCCATTTGTTACTTACAAACAAACACGCACCTTCTTTCGCTCCCTCACTCACTCCAGCACACACACCCATTTCGCACTCTGACATTTGTACCCCTCCATTTGGTCTCAGTCATTCCGCATACATCCAGCCTGGCTGAATCGTGCCCTCTATAACAGCAGTAAGAAACAATAACAATAAAAATAATAGCAGTAAGAAACAATAACAATGAACATAATAGCAGTAAGAAACAATAACAATGAAAATAATAGCAGTAAGAAACAATAACAATGAAAATAATAGCAGTAAGAAACAATAACAATGAAAATAATAGCAGTATGAAACAATTACAGTAAAAATAATAACAGTAAGAAACAATAACAATGAAAATAATAGCAGTAAGAAGCAATAACAATGAAAATAATAGCAGTAAGAAACAATAACAATGAAAATAATAGCAGTAAGAAACAATAACAATGAAAATAATACCCTACAGGCCTTTAAAAAAAAAAAAAAAAAAAAAAAAGTGGTAAGTTCGGAATTGTGCTGCTGGCTGCAGTAACTGGTGAAATATTGCATGTGTGGATTGACATGAAGCTTAATTGCCACTGAATCGGTGGAAGAGATAATGTGTTTGTGTACAGGCGAGACTGGTAATAGGATAACTGCATAGTTTCAATAAGCAAAAAATGAACCCTTAAGTAGAGAATAAATACAATTCAAGCCAACATGGAGAAAGGAGGTGTTTTATGATTATAGGATACCAAGAGGAAAACTTACTGAATGAGAAATTATAGACAACATGGAAACAAAGTAAGAATTGTTTTTGTTTTCTTAGATTACAATATATCTTATGGTAATCTTTATACTAAAAGAAACATTGAAGCGTACAAGTAATTATAGCAAAGAATATAACTGGTGACACACGAAATTGATCAGTATCGAACACTAGTGAGAAAATACAATAACCCAAATATTTAAGGGGTTCACCGTTTTTTTGTTTCATCTTTCTCTCCTCTTCTCTCCTTCTCTGGCTTGTATCCATTCGACCCCATTCAGCCAACTGTTTTAAGACGTTTATCCCCATATCCTGGTGTCGATTTCTTCCTGGCGAGCGATAGCGAGCCTGTATTGGTATGGAGAAATCCGGCTTCGCCGGAGAAATTTTTCTATCGAAAATGTACAAATTTAGCTTGCTGTCAAAACAAAAAATATATATGCTGGCTTGCTACCGCTCGCCAGGAAAATATTGACACCTGGATGGGGATAAACGTCTTAAAACAGTAGGCTGAATGGGGCCGAATGGGTACAAGCCAAAGAAAGAGGGAGAGAAAGAGAAAAACAAGCGAGGTGGGCACCCAAAAGAACTTGACATTAGAGGGTGAATAATTCGAATTATATATATATGTTCACGACTGTTCTTTTGAGAGCCATATACATACTGCCTCTTACAAGTGCGGGAAATACCATATCTGGTAAAGGCGGTGTCACACGAGCGCATTGGCCGGCAATTTTAGATGAGTAAGTTTTTCCTGGTAATATTTTGAGGCTCTTTCACATTGGCATCGGAATAGAGATCGAAGGTAGATGATGATGTTTAGTCATTTAATTCTTTGGGATTATATAATTTCAAGCTCCCAGACAACAATTGCTCGGAACAATTGACGGAAAAATCGCTCGTGTGACACCAGCTTAAGGCCTCTGTCTGCTTTACTCGGCTGTAGCTGACGTCAAGTGAGACTGTTGCTCTCAGAACCAAGACAAAAGGCGAGAATTCCTGAGCAAGAACCACGCTGACATGGAGAGTATAATAATTGTTATCTATCTACTGTATCTATCTATCTACCTATCTATTTACTCAGGCCCAATCCTCATTTTTTTTTTTTTTTTTTTTTTTTTTTTTTAAATAAATAATTGTTATAGTAGGCAAAAATCGGCCGACCTGAGTGTGTAGGTGGTGTGGGAGTTGTTTGTCCGGGGAAGGTTTGTGGTCTTTGTTCGGTTAGCGGGAACATGCGGAGTGATGTATGCATTACTTATCGCTACAACAGTTTTGATCCGGGTTATGAGCCTCCCTCACTCTCGCTCTCGCTCTCTCTCCCTCTCTCTCTCTCTCCGACTATTTCTGTGGGTCTAGTTATAAGACTTCTTCTCTATTCTTTACACACACGCACATAATTAACTTATGCTAATATTAAGGACCCTACTGCTACCTCGTGCGTGGGAAGAGAGGCTTTGGGCACCTCTATAAATAACACCATTTAACACCATATTAAGGACCCTACTGCTACCTCGTGCGTGGGAAGAGAGGCTTTGGGCACCTCTATAAATAACACCATTTAACACCATATTAAGGACCCTACTGCTACCTCATGCGTGGGAAGAGAGGCTTTGGGCACCTCTATAAATAACACCATTTAACACCATATTAAGGACCCTACTGCTACCTCATGCGTGGGAAGAGAGGCTTTGGACACCTCTATAAACAACACCACTTAAGTATTAAGGACCCTACTGCTACCTCATGCGTGGGAAGAGAGGCTTTGGACACCTCTATAAATAACACCATTTAACACCATATTAAGGACCCTACTGCTACCTCGTGCGTGGGAAGAGAGGCTTTGGGCACCTCTATAAATAACACCATTTAACACCATATTAAGGACCCTACTGCTACCTCGTGCGTGGGAAGAGAGGCTTTGGGCACCTCTATAAATAACACCATTTAACACCATATTAAGGACCCTACTGCTACCTCGTGCGTGGGAAGAGAGGCTTTGGGCACCTCTATAAATAACACCATTTAACACCATATTAAGGACCCTACTGCTACCTCGTGCGTGGGAAGAGAGGCTTTGGACACCTCTATAAATAACACCATTTAACACCATATTAAGGACCCTACTGCTACCTCGTGCGTGGGAAGAGAGGCTTTGGGCACCTCTATAAATAACACCATTTAACACCATATTAAGGACCCTACTGCTACCTCATGCGTGGGAAGAGAGGCTTTGGGCACCTCTATAAATAACACCATTTAACGCTTACAGGATATGAGAGACTGGAATTGGAGGAATTCCAGGCGGTGGGGACCAATAAATGGAGTGTGGCTGCAGTGCACCGATAAGCCCACTCTTAACGTGTAATGCTTGACCAGCCCCTGTGACCGTTCTATGGTGCACATGGCTGGACTGTTCTTAGGTGAGAGAGCTTTACTGCCATGTTGGTTGCCAGGCCAACTAAAATACCCGGGTTTGTCTACTGGAATAAGTGTAATATCCCTTGATCACTTGATTCTAAAGTCTGGCCATTTGAAGGTGGTTGGTAGTACTTAGTAAGGGTTCAGGCTATCGCTGTCACTCCTTTTGAAAAATCAGTGTCTTTAGGACACGAGTGCTGCTCAGTTGGGAGCTGCGGCACGTTGGGACTGTCTGACCTCGGGGAGACCTTTGGTTTAGTGTGGCAGACATAATGAAGTCAGAATCTAGAACAGAACGAACACCATTGATGAATAGGCGGATGCGGATGACGCATGAATAATTCACTATCAGCCACCTTTTTATAGCATTATATTGGTCATTAGTTTTCCTTGAAATTAGATGCCTTTACAAAGTATTTGAACTGTTAGAACAAATCTAAAACCATGACAGCTCCTAGTACTACAAAACTCAAAGCAACTTGCGCCAAGTGCAAGAAGCTAAAGTGGTGCATCGACTTAAAAGAAGGTGCATATGCTAGCATCCACCATGATAATCTCTGTCTCTTTTGTGAGATAGAAGGCAAACTCATGAAGGAGGTAGCTGGGATTAAGGAACAATTAAAGCAAAGAGACACAGAAAATACAATTCTAAAGAACAAAGTTTCTGAAAGAATAAAAGAAATAGAAGAGTTGAAAAGGGTAATAGATAGCCTTAGAAGTGAAGCTATTGAGAGAATGGCAGCCGTTCCTTCAAACACCAGCACAAGTTATGTAGGTGCAAATATGCAAAATATGAATATAGTGCCAGTCAAGGAGGCAACAAGTGAAGCAGCAACTACAGAAGAGGCTGCGATTCCTGCTACAGCTAGTGCTAGTGACCCTCGCTATGCTTGGAGAGAGGACACACACAAAAAGAAATAAAGACCAGACAGGAATATGAGGTTAACACCTCAAATAGATTAAGTCTTCTAGACCATGCCAAAATAATTTTGATTGGGGATTCTCAGGCCAAGGGCCAAGAGTCTCAATTTGTTAAGTTTCGCCGAGATGTGAGAAAGGTGAAGAGCCTCGCAGGTGCAAGACTTCCCAGACCACAAAGGAAGTGGAAAAATTCTGGTCCAAGACTAAGGGGACAGCAATAATAGCCCAGGTCAATGGTAATTACCTGTTTCTCAAAAGAAATATAGTCGGTGTCACAGAGTCAATAATAGGAGAGGTAAAGACAGACAGAGGCATGATACTTGGTATTTTGCCCAGGATGTATGAAGGGGACTGTGCTACCAGCAAAGCAATAGGCTTAAATGGTAGGTTAGCTGACCTGTGTACCCAGAAAGGGGTGAGATTTGTGGACCCATTTGATGAGTTCTATGGGAAGCGCAACCTCTACCTCCGTGACAGTGTGCACTTAAGCATTAGCAGTAAAATCAAACTTGGTGATTTCCTAATCACCATCTATACAGCTTGCTTAGGGCAAACAAAACTGTAGAAAGCATCCCCCAGCAGGAAAAGAGCAAACCCTCACCAGCAGTTGATCTCAAACTTCCAAAAAGAGGTCCCACAAAAGAAGGAGTTCGTCCCTCTGAGAGCAAGAATACCTCTCAACAAATGGCAGAGTTCCCCAATAGATTGAGAGATGTCTCGCAACTCCTTCTAGACTCTACACCTCAGTTGCCAATTTCTGAATTACTAGATATTGGTTCTTCTACCTCAGCTGAGGATTCACTAAACATAGGGAATTGTAACACCTCTGATAGTGTACAGAGAAATAGTGTGCAAGAAAATGCACTACCCCCAGACACCCCTTTCTGTTCGGGAAACGGGGTAAGCTAGAGGGTTCTAAGAAAAACCTGAATACCCTTAAGGTAGTATTATGTAATGCTAGGTCAATTTGGAATAAATTCTCCGAACTTAGGGCATTGCTGTCTACAGAATGCTTCGATGTAGTGGCTATCACTGAATCCTGGATTCACAGTGATACCAGAGGTTATGTTGGGGAATTTGAAATACCTGGATATGGAATGTTCCAGAAAGACCGAACATGCAGGAAGGGGGCGGAATTCTTTTGTACAACAGAGATTTTCTAAATCCAAATGACAGCAAGATCAGGACATGAACTGCTTGGAGTAGACCTCAATCTAGGTAACTCTATCTATAGGATTGTTCTGGCTTACAGGCCTCCACATCAAAATGTTGAAAAGGATGAACTTCTGTACACAAGACTTAGTGCTGTTATCGAGTGTAAAACCAGTGTGATTTTAGGCGACTTCAATTGCCTAGTAAACTGGGAAGAGAGAACTGCTGATGCTGAAGGTAGGCGTCTTGTGGACTTTGCTAACGATAACTTTTTGATCTTGTGTTTACAACTGAAGATGAAAGTGTGACCATCTTATCTGTTGGGGAATCACTTGGAGGTAGTGATCACAATCTAGTTAGGTTCTCTCTTCGCTTTAGCAGCAGACCCACCAATCCTCAGAGTGCAAAACTAGATGTTCGTCGTGCAAATTTTGAAGGACTTCGGGGAAGTCTATACCAGACAGACAGACAGACATTTCGGCCGGCAGTACCACTCTACGTGGGGGCGATACCAAACTCTGCTTACGCAGAGTTGATAAACCGTTTATTATTGTTATTCTTCTTATTATTACTATTATTATTACTATTATTATTATTAATATTATTACACGCACACACCACGAACCAGAAGTGTACAATATCTGTAGCAACACTGGAGATTAAAGACCAGTTCTCCACACAGTCGGCTCTCCAGTCCACTCTCCACATTGATTTATTGAACCCACACCAACACCGCCACCTCATGCAACGCACTCTATATATTTGTATCTTTCGGTCTTCACCAAGCTTTTATGATTTTGTTTTGTTGGTTCCAATTATCTATTTACCCATTGCATTATAATATACCTGTTAAAGATCTAGCATAAATTATAATAAGAGAGAGAGAAAATATAGATATACTGTATATATATAATATATATATATAATATATATATATATATATATATATATATATATATATATATATATATATATATATATATATATAATATGCAAAATAATACAAAATATACTAGCGACTATCACACTTTCAAGTTTGTTACAGGCAGCTTAGCCTTTTGTTTCCTGCATACACATAGCAAAGCTGTAGATAGACAGACAACTATAGACAGATTGACAGGCTAACCAGACAGGCACACAGATAGGTGGACATGGAACACGAATGCGTCCAAAAAAAAAATTCAGTTAAGGGGAGGCAGACCGTTTTTCTGGACCCCCTTCTCCCTAATGTTTAGCCCCACTAGTTTTGAGATTATAAGACGTTCGGCCCATTAGTTTGGCGATTTTAACACTATTCGCCCCAATTCGTTGTCAATTTTAAGACCTTTCGTGCCATTTAGGTGTCGATTATTTCCTGGCGAGCTAAAGCGAGCCTGCAATTTTAAAGGAACCTGCCTTCGGCCGGGAAATTTTTCTACCGAAAATGTACAAATTTATCTTGAAGGGGGGTCTAGGGTGTGTTTTTCTAAGCTTGAGGGAGGTCTAGGGAGGAAACTAAACAAATATATAGATAAATTAATTAATAGACCAAACAAAAGGCCAGTCTCCCCTTAAATTTAACAAACATATATATACAGATCATTTGAAAAATATATGTTAAAATAAAGAGAGAAAAAAAGTTAATCAACAATAGCGGCGACTGCCGGCAGGGATTAATGGAGGGCTCAGTGAATTACCCGCGGTAAAAAATGATTGGGGAAAAAGGGGGAATAAATTGTGGCAAAGGATTAATTGAGAATGGGGCTGTAGAGCTCGGGTTAGCGCATTATATTCTCGCTCTCTCTCTCTCTCTCTCTCTCTCTCTCTCTCTCTCTCTCTCTCTCTCTCTCTCTCTCTCTCTCTCTCTCTCTCTCTCTCTCGTGTATAATTGCTGCACATATGTGTATATAATTACAACTATGATTCGACTTGTGAACCCGTATATGTTAATGCTCTGCCTACAGTCTACTGCGTAGGTTAACAGAAGAAATGTCGGTGGAAGCCTTATTTGCATCAAATTGTAAATTATACCAAGCATAGGCCTACCAAATTGTCCATTTTACGTCAGGGAGTGAAACATGGACGATGTTGGAGAGACACAAATCAAGAGTGAGAGGAGTGGACATGAGTTACTTGAGAAGTGTGTGTGGAGTTACATGGAGGGATAGACAGACGAATGAGGAAGTACAAGAGTGGTGTGGTGTGGATGTAGATATGCTGGAAAATGTGAAAAGGAACACCGTGAGATGGTTCAGCCATGTAGAATTTATGGGAAGCGAAAGCATGACAAAGATAATGTAATGTGAAGTGGAAGGACAGAGAGAGAGAGGCAAACCGAGAGAGAGGTTGGAAGGATGGAGTTAAAAAGTATATGCGTGAAAGCAGTTCTGGATGGGAGGAGATCGTCAACTGACTGGGAACATAGGTGCATGGGGGCAATTTATTCGTGGCCACCCCTTCGGGGGTGGATCATACTGTCTGGCAATAGATAGATAAAATTATTTTGTTCTCTCCACTAACCAATTTTACTCCTAAACTCGATTAATGAAAATAACAAACACATGTGGCAGTCCGAGAAAATTCTATTTTTGAAAACTAAACAGCAACCCCTGGTGCTTAAAAGACTTAGGTAACTACTGAAATGTATTTGGTTGTAATCTTAGGTCAAGTTATATGCTTCAAAAACTCCAGAACCAGAATCATTGATAGCCAAAGGATTAGGTTAAACACAATATTCCACTTTGATCACCAGGCGGAAAATTAAATCCCTTAGCTGATTTATAATTTGTTTGTTGAAATACATGGAACTATTTCTCGTCCTCATATTATCACCAAATATTTTACAGCATATTTCGCTCCCAACAATTTAGCCAAGCGAAAACGGAATAGAACTTTTTATTTTATATCTGGCAAATAACAAAAAGAGATGTCATAGAAAAAAAACAATTGTTTTGTCCTATATTTTCTTTGTTGACAGATTAGCTGCGTTAGTCATACAAATGTTGGGATATTGTTATAACGATTTCACAAAATAGTAAATAATATTTGTTTGCCATATCAATATTTAATATTGATTAAAGTACACACACACTAATGATTTAAGCATTATTATCAGTAATAATTTTCGATTGAAGTTTGTAGGACACTTCTATTGTAATGTTGAGATAGTGAGGACGAACCAAAAAATTAATGAGTTAAACAAAATATGATCGTTGATGGCATAATAAAGATAGAGAGAGAGAGAGAGAGAGAGAGAGAGAGAGAGAGAGAATATAATTATATTTTTTTAAATATTTTTTTCTCAGATCAATTACATTTCAGTGTGTAAATGCCTGTACGTTCGCTTGTACACTTTATTAGGCTTAAGTTAATTGTTGAGATGGTTCTTGGTGAATTATTCTACTATTTTTACGTCACGCGATAATTTTATAAACTACTTGTTTTCAAGTATTTGTTTTACGTGACTCCTTCATTTGTTTTACGTGACTCCTTCATTTGTTTTACGTGACTCCTTCATTTTTAACAACAGAGTTATTTCATACGACTATCTAGCTTAAGGGGGGTGACCTGCTTTTTGTTATTTCTCTCCTTTTCTCTCTTTCCCTGGCTTGTATCCATTCGGCCCCATTCAGCCAACTATTTTAAGACGTTTATCCCCATCTAGGTGTCGATTTCTTCCTGGCGAGCGATAGCGAGCCAGCATTATATGAAGAAATCCGGCTTCGCCGGAGACATTTTTCTATCGAAAAATTTACAAATTTAGCCTGCTGTCAAACAAAAATAAAAAATATGCTGGCTCGCTACCGCTCACCAGTAAAAGATTGACACCTGGATGGGGATAAACGTCTTAAAACAGTAGGCTGAATGGGGCCAAATGGATACAAGCCAGAGAAAGATAGAAAAGGACAGAACCAAAACAGGTGACCCCCCTTAAGGGGCAGGTAGTTACTTTTCTCCCTCATATTAGTCCCATTAGATTTGAGATTTTATGACGTTCGTTCCATTAGTTTGCCGATTATAGGACCTTTCGCCCAATTTATTTGTCAATAGAAAGGCATTTCGTGTCATTTGGGTGTCGTTTTTTTCCTGAAATTCTAGGAGAAACCGGTCTTCTTTCGGGACGTTTTTCTACCGAAAAAGAATACAAATTCATCTTGAAGGGGGAGTCGAGAGGATGTTGGTTATGCTTGATGGAGGCTTAGCGAGGTTACTATGAAATATATAAATAAATATATATATATATATATATATATATATATATATATATATATATATATATATAATATATAATATATATATATATATATATATATACATATATATATATATATATATATATATAAATATATATATATATATATATATATATATATATATATATATATATATATATATATATATATATATATATATATATATATATATATAATATTATATATATATATATATATATATATATATATATATATATATATATATATATATATATATATACAGTAAAAATATATAATTATAATGCAGCATAATATTATACAAGTCTTTCTACTTACTGCATAATTATATTTCAACGAATGAGAGCTACATAGATACACAGACCACACAGA
>CM064484.1:31377098-31502098 GCA_032716605.1 Paralithodes platypus | reverse complement strand
TGGAAATGTTGCAAGATTTGTTTTGATTATGGTAATGTTGACTATAAAATCTCTCGTGTGATACCAGCTTTAGTAAAACAAATCAAATAAACTATAGCTCAATACTAGATGGATCAGCATTGAATTAACCCTTTCTGTACCGGCAACGTCTTATTATTTTATTCTGGCTCCATTTCGACGATTGTCTTATTTTTAAGCAGGGCCTTCAACAATTAATGGCTTCAAAATATATTGATTATCCCTTTTTATTACCGCAGATCCTTCGTAAGCTGCACAAAATCGTCTAAATATGGCTAGAATAAAATACAACAGAGGTTAAAGAGGGAACGCACCGTGACATTTTATATTACACCACTTCTGCAGACTAGCCCAGAACGAAATAGAAGTAAAGGACTCTCTATCAGCCTTGAGAATAGATAACAGAATAAAGGAGAGAATGGTGATAGATAACAGAATAAAGGAGAGAATGGTGATAGATAACAGAATAAAGGAGAGAATGGTGATAGATAACAGAATAAAGGTGAGAATGGTGATAGATAACAGAATAAAGGTGAGAATGGTGATAGATTGCACAACATTTGGTTCAGTAATATCTAAGCAGCAAGAGCCAATGTACATAACCATCACTCCTGCAGAAGGGGGCTTTAAGTGAGCTGCCAAGGGGAAAATAATTATAAATGGTTCCCTTACAGTATGGACAATATATTAACGGAGACCACCTCGCTTTTTCTTTTCTCTTTCTCTCCCTCTCTCTTTGACTTGTATCCATTCGGCCCCATTCAGCCTACTGTTTTAAGACGTTTACCCCCATCCAGGTGTCAATATTTTCCACCGCTCGCCAGCATATATATATATTTTTGTTTTGACAGCAAGCTAAATTGATAAATTTTTCTATATAAAAAGTTCTCCGGCGAAGCCGGATTTCTCCATACAATGCTGGCTCGCTATCGCTCGCCAGGAAGAAATCGACACCTGGATGGGGATAAACGTCTTAAAACAGTTGGCTGAATGGGGTCGAATGGATACAAGCCAGGGAAAGAGAGAAAAGGAGATAAAGATAAAACAAAAAAACGGTAACCCCCCTTAAAGCATGTGTATGTGTTATTTCATTAATTTGCTTTACAAAAAATTATGTGGCTCCTTCATCACTAATACATACTGTAAGGGCAAAATATAAAAAGGGAGCTCCTGTACAGCATAGATTCAGATCACAGGAAATGCCTACGTAATATAATTTAATTTGATTCAGTAACAACCGAGAAAGAGCATTTTTTAAGAAGCGTCGCTCTAACAACAACAACAATAATAACAATAACAACCACACTATAACATGAAAATAATGTGCTGCATTCTGAGAAGTTGCTGCCCACGAGTGCAAACTAATAATGCTTGCTGCATTCTGAGAAGTTGCTGCCCACGAGTGCAAACTAATAATGCTTGCTGCATTCTGAAGTTGCTGCCCACGAGTGCAAACTAATAATTCTTGCTGCATTCTGAGAAGTTGCTGCCCACGAGTGCAAACTAATAATGCTTGCTGCATTCTGAGAAGTTGCTGCCCACGAGTGCAAACTAATAATGCTTGCTGCATTCTGAGAAGTTGCTGCCCACGAGTGCAAACTAATAATGCTTGCTGCATTCTGAGAAGTTGCTGCCCACGAGTGCAAACTAATAATGCTTGCTCATTTGTATTACAAGAGAATAATTAATAGTGCCATTGAAAACTTTGAATCATTGCTCCATTCATGAGTGTTCCGAAAACTCATGAATCAAGATAGTTCATTAGTAATCCATTAAAATCAGTCATGTAGATTGCATTTAGGAATGGTAAATAATTTGAAGAAATTGTGGCACGGATGACAAACCAAAGCATTTCGGGATATATATATATATATATATATATATATATATATATATATATATATATATATATATATATATATATATATATATATATATATATATATATATATATATATATATAATGTTACCTTGTGTAATTATTGCTCTAAGAATCGAACCTGAGACCCTGGTAACTCAAGGGGTATGCTCTTCCATTGTACCACTAACACACACAATTGGTGTATCGTGTGTTCGCTTCACAACTCTTTCCATTTTTACGTTTCGTTTTGCGCTTTTATTTTTCTTTTAACGAACGTCACTTTGTACAATATGTGGTTGCCTTTCCTATCCTCTATTGTTTCTGCGTTTTCTTTTCTGGTACATTTTTATATGTTTTAGTTTATACACTCTTCCACAACCTAAATATCTTCCACAATCTAAATATCTTCCACAACCTAAATATCTTCCACAACCTAAATATCTTCCACAACCTAAATATCTTCCACAACCTAAATATCTTCCACAACCTAAATATCTTCCACAACCTAAATATCTTCCACAACCTAAATATCTTCCACAACCTAAATATCTTCCACAACCTAAATATCTTCCACAATCTAAATATCTTCCACAACCTAAATATCTTCCACAACCTAAATATCTTCCACAACCTAAATATCTTCCACAACCTAAATATCTTCCACAACCTAAATATCTTCCACAACCTAAATATCTTCCACAACCTAAATATCTTCCACAACCTAAATATCTTCCACAACCTAATATCTTCCACAACCTAAATATCTTCCACAACCTAAATATCTTCCACAACCTAAATATCTTCCACAACCTAAATATCTTCCACAACCTAAATATCTTCCACAACCTAAACATCTTCCACAACCTAAACATCTTCCACAACCTAAATATCTTCCACAACCTAAATATCTTCCACAATCTAAATATCTTCCACAACCTAAATATCTTCCACAACCTAAATATCTTCCACATCCTAAACATCTTCCACAACCTAAATATCTTCCACAACCTAAATATCTTTCTTTCTGACCACTTCGTGTTACTATTTTGTAACTGTAAACCCATTTTGTTTTGGTAGTCCAATGTTTCTGTTCCATGTTCATTTCATAAAACATGCCTTTTTGTTGATGAACCCCTAGCTGTAGCGCCAAATCTGTGATATCGTGATCGTGTTATCAACCTTGAACTGTGTTAGTGGTGTAATGGTTTAGGTGCTTATGTTCTGGCTGTGGTGTCCCGAGTTCGAATCTCGGGAGGACCATATGTTTTCATTAGTTTATTCAAGTACATTGGGGTTTGTAATTGATGATTAATGTTAAGAACGGGGTGTTACTTATATATCTCTCCCTTTTGGACATCACGCGCCCTATGGTCAGATAAAGGGTTAAGGTTTATTATTTGGTGTATTTAATTGTATATATGTGTATATATTTCTAGTTAGACCTCCATTAAGCTTATATAAAAACATCCCCAAGACCCCCTTTCGAGATAAGGTTCTACATTCTTTGGTAGAAAATTGTCCCGGCCGAAGGTCGGTTCCTCCTAAAAATACAGCTCGCCAGGAAACATCGACACCTCAATGGCACTAAAGGTCTTAATATTGAAAAACAAAAACAAAATGGGGCGAAGCGTATTAAAATTACCGTGTTAATGGAAAGAACGTCTCCAAATTCCAAAACTAATGGGGGTTTAAGGGGGGTGATCTGTTTTTGTTCTGTCCTTTTCTATCTTTCTCTGGCTTGTATCCATTTGGCCCCATTCAGCCTACTGGTTTAAGACGTTTATCCCCATCCAGGTGTCAATTTTTGACTGGTGAACGGTAGCGAGCCAGCATATTTTTTATTTTTGTTTGTCAGCAAGCTAAATTTGTAAATTTTTCGATAGAAAAATTTCTCCGGCGAAGCCGGATTTCTTCATATAATACTGGCTCGCTATCGCTCGCCAGGTAGAAATCGACACCTAGATGGGGATAAACGTCATAAAACAGTTGGCTGAATGGGGCCGAATGGATACAAGCCAGGGCAAGAGAGAAAAGGAGAAAAAGATTTAAAAAAAAAAGCCGGTGACCCCCTTAACATGTAATATATAATTCGTCATTTGACAAAAGGACGAATCCAAATGGTTCAGGACGAGAATACGGATATTTGTGTCTCTCAGTGACCATAACTCTCACACCAATGACTCGTCGGGGAAATCTCGATTGCACTTCAAACATCCCAGAGTCTCTCCGTTTGTAATGTATGAGAGCAATAATATGCAATGGACTGAAATGCACATAATACATTCTGAAATCAAGTGTTTATTTGACCATATGCTAGATAGACCAATGGATAAAGAATTAAGGGGACACTGACTGTTTGTTTGGTCTATTAATTAAGGGGACACTGACTGTTTGTTTGGTTTATTAATTAAGGGGACACTGACTGTTTGTTTGGTCTATTAATTAAGGGGACACTGACTGTTTGTTTGGTCTATTAATTAAGGGGACACTGACTGTTTGTTTGGTCTATTAATTAAGGGGACACTGACTGTTTGTTTGGTCTATTAATTAAGGAGACACTGACTGTTTGTTTGGTCTATTAATTAAGGGGACACTGACAGTTTGTTTGGTCTATTAATTAAGGGGACACTGACTGTTTGTTTGGTCTATTAATTAAGGAGACACTGACTGTTTGTTTGGTCTATTAATTAATTTATTCATATTTTTGTTTTAGTGTCCTCCCTAGACCTCCATGAAGCTTAGAAAAACACCCCCTAGACCAACCTTCAAGATAGATTTGTAAATTTTTCGGTAGAAAAATGTCCCAGCCAAAGGCCGATTCCTCCTAAAATTAGTCTTGCTATCGCTCGCCAGGAAAAAATCGACACTTAAATGGCAGGAAGGGTCCTAATATTGACAAAGAAATGGGGTGAAAGGTCATAAAATCCCCAAACTAATGGAACCAACATCTTAAAATCTCAAAACTAGTGGGGCTAAACATTAGGGAGAAAGGGGTCCAGAAAAACGGTCTGCCTCCCCTTAAGACTATTTAGGCAATGTATCGAGACTACTTCGTTGTTGACCAGAGAATAAATGAATATGTAGACATACTAACTCCAACTCTCTCTCTCTCACTCTCACTCTCTCTCTCTCTCTCTCGGAATACTGAAATACATCCGACTCTAATATGAAGCCACACTACTATCCACAATCCATTACAACATCCATCATAATTCATAATTGCTGAGGGGCACAGGGCCTTGGGCGGGGCTTTGGTTTCCTGGGCGTTTCCGCACCCTCCTCAGCTCCCCGCCTTGGAGTGGCTTCGGTCACCGCGGGCTTTATTAGTGGTAAGCAGTGAGAGTTTTGTGGGGGCGCTCGTTTATGGCCTTGGCCTTGCTCGGGACCTTGGGGCTGTTCGGCCAGACAGCCTGGGGAACAGCAACAACAACAACAACAACAAAAACACCCATCATAATTCCGCCTAACACAAAACAACGCCACAATATTGTATACGGCCGGAGCGGCTCCGGCTCCGGTGTATTTCCCTGGAGGAGTTATAGATATCCATTTGGCTGGTCTGTATAAATATGTGCATAAATTACTAACGGATGATGCAACAAACGGCCTGAGGGACTGTTGTTGATATCGAGAGGAAAGCGGATATGAACGCTCCTCTTTCTCTCTCTCTCTCTCTCTCTCCCCCTCTCCCTCTCCCTCTCCCTATCCCTCTCCCTCTCTCTCAACAATCGGCCTCAGGAACTGTTGTTGATATCGAGAGGAAAGCGGATAATGAACGCTCCTCTTTCTCTCTCTCTCTCTCTCTCTCTCCCCCTCTCCCTCTCCCTCTCCCTCTCCCTCTCCCTCTCCCTCTCTCTCAACAGTCGGCCTCAGGAACTGTTGTTGATATCGAGAGGAAATCGGATATGAACTCACTCACTCTCACTCTCTCTCAACAGTCGGCCTCAGAGACTGTTGTTGATATCGAGAGAAGAGCGGATATGAACTCTCTTTCTCTCTCTCTCTCTCTCTCTCTCTCTCTCTCTCTCTCTCTCTCTCTCTCTCTCTCTCTCTCTCAGCTGCTAAAGATTTGAGTTTTCCGACTGGTAATAACAAAATAAATAAATAAATAACTATAGCCAAGCAACCAACCAATTAACCCCTTGAGGATTACGAGTCGTGTTAGCAGTTTATTCTGGCTATCATTAGACGATTTCATTAATATTGGGAAGGCTCTCAAGGTATCAAAAGGGGTAAACTATCTCTCTCTCTCTCTCTCTCTCTCTCTCTCTCTCTCTCTCTCTCTCTCTCTCTCTCTCTCTCTCTCTCTTACTGTTACATCAATGTATGTTACATCTATTATTTCAGAAATAATCCATGTTCAATAAGCACGTAAATGTTAGTGGGGCTTGTACACATTACTCAGCATCACCTGTGTGTGTGTGTGTGTGTGTAATAATACTAATACAAATACTAGTACTACTATTACTACTACTACACTACTACTACTACTACTAATAATAATAATAATAATAATAATAATGATAATAATAAGCGGTTTCTTGATTATTGCATCCTTAGGCAGAAAATATACAGATGAACAGTTCATAGTTTACTCTAACTTACAGGTATGTTAGCTTATATTGAGGACTATAGCAAGAATTGTATAGGAGTTAGTTAACTAATGTATATTGTTTAACAGGTTTTGCAAATAGTTTTTAAGTTGAGCTATTATTAGTTGTACATTTTGAATCGGTTTTCTGAATGCTTACCAGATCATTTACTAATATTGTGTTCATTGTTTTCCTAGGATAGATGGGACACCTTTCCTACGAAGTGTAGGTTTTCTAGTCGATTGGCCACTCACTAGTCTATGTTCACTGTGCATTTGGGATTTTATGGTTACATGATTTCATACATATAGTCTTTTTAGTAGACTAAGGCAAACTGATGGAATATCATTTTCAAGATCTTAGCTTAAGGGGAGGTTTTTAGTTGATTCCCTAGACTTCCATCAAGCTTGAAATTACACCCCCTTGACCCCCTTTCAAAATAAATGTGTACATTTTTCGGTAGAAAAATTTCCCGGCCGAAGGCCGGTTCCTCTTAAATTACAGGCTCGCTATCGCTCGCCAGGAAAAAATAGACACCTAAATGGCACGAAAGGTCTTAAATGTTACAAAAATGGGGTGAAAGTTCTTAAAATCGCCAAACTAATGGGGCGAACATCTTAAAATCTCAAAAGCAATGGGGCTAAACATGAGGGAGAAAGGGGTCAAGAAAAAAATCCCTCAAGTGGAAATCTCCCCTTAAGGTGCTGGAGTGCTGCACTACTGGCCTGGGTTCGAGCCCTGGCTGGGTCATGTCACAAAAATATTAAACATATAATTATTAGGGCTCTACTTGGTTATTCAGTGAGGCCTTCAATGTGCCCCAGATTACAAGTATCCTTCTCTGGTACTTAGTTGCTAGTGTTTGTGAGTGAGGTGTTTGTGTGTATAGTATCTAGCTACGGGACCACGAGTCGTGTAACAAAACAAGAATGCCAGACAGGTGACGTGTAACCTAGCCTACACGCTGGGCCATCCTTGGTACACACACACACACACACACACACAGGCACGCACACACACACACACTACACACATAGGCACACACACACACACACACACTACACACATAGGCATACACACACACACACACACACACACACACACAGATACACACACACACACACAATAATCCGGCTTAGTCACTAATGGCCTAGAATTACTGTGCAGATAAGCCCTGTGTTCCCAGTAAGCTGACAGATAAGGTTTTTCAATCTCATTGTCTAACGTTTTTTCCACACAATTTCAGAGAGAAATCTAACGTCAAATGTTCGTTATTTTTCTTTGATATTGTTCTAACAATATTCATATGGGTGTATTTTAGGCTAAAAATCCAATGCTAATATTTCGATATGTCTATTGCTTAGCATACCACGGTGACAAGTTTTCTCTGTTTATGAAGGAAACAAACGGCAAAGCTGCTTGTAACAAGTGCCCCCCCCACCCCCACCAGCCCCCAGGTTGAACAAGTGATAGAGCGCCAACATCAAGGTACACTCGGATGTCAAATATTCGTGGACTTTTCAATTTCTTTTTATAGACGTATATATAGACGTACTGCAAACGAATTTATGAATATAATGTGTCTAAACATCAACTGCAAAACTATGTATACTAATATTTGAAAAGCAAGTTTCATGCTAAAATAAATCCAGATAGTTATAGTTGCATACATAAAAACAACATAGGGGTTCACAAACTATTATGAGTGGGCTAGAGACTATGGTATCCGAGTGTACAGTGGCGCTAATAAGTCATGGCCCAGCTGTCATTACGTTTGGCTTGCTCTGTGCTGTATTAATGTCTGTCAGATGTTGAATAGGGTGGGAAAGTGAAGGAACATGGTTATATTTCTCACTCAAAAAGAAGAAATCGTGTGTAAATATTGCTGATACCAATTATTGATCAAAACATAATTGGTGCCGAGACATGACTTATTAGCGCGACTGTACGTTAGAGGTAAGTTAGGTGTTTTGGAAAGAAGTGTAGGGGCATGAATAGGAGAAGGAGGTGTTTGTGAGAGTTAGCTGGAATACTCTCTGTGTAGGTGAGTACATTATATAGATTATGGGAAGATATATTCTTGGGACATTTTGAATTGAGGATAATTTAAAAATCTATAGAGATGCAAGAAATTAGAGTAATTGGACTATAGTTGGAGGGTTGAGAGTGGTCACCCTTCTTTGGGACAGGTTGAATGAGAGCAAACTTGCAGAAAGGAGGAAAGGCAGAGACTAAAGTGTTTGCCTAGGCAGGGAGTCAGCACGGAAGCACAGATTTTTAGTACAACAGGAGGAACACCGTCCGGCATAAGATCTTGAGCATAAGCAAGTGAGAGGGGGGTGGAGAAGGAGGAATAGCAAGGTGGTGTTTTAGGCGAGAGTTTAGCTTTGTCAGAGCAAGATGTGACGGAGAAACATAAAAGGTATGAGATTCTTGAGTTTGCAGGAGACAGTACTATTTGAATGTTTCTTCCTTATTGCAGACAGCAGTAAAACAAGCGTGAGTAAACCAAGGATTTTTTGCATTAGACTGAAAGAAAATTAAATGTTTGCCTCCATGCCTGAGAGGATTACTTCGGTAGTGCGTTCAGTACTCTCCGAGGATCCCCAGCCACACGGAAGTGAAAGTCATTCCATGGGAAATCAAAGAAGTACTGCCAAAGAGCCCCCCAGTCGGCAGTAACAGAATGCTACAAGCACCGCCGGTAGGGGGGAGGGGGGGTCAGAAGGCCGTACTGGAGAGATTGGATAGGTAACAGAGATAATGTGATCGGATGAGCCCAACAGAGAGAGAAGATTATAACAGTGTAAGCTGTAGGATTTGAGGTTATAAATAGGTCAAGAATGTTGGTCCGATCTCCAGGGTGGTCCGGGATACAGGTGGGTTAGGATAGAACAGATGTAGGCTTGTTCACCAGGTTGGTCAGTGAAATGAGAGGAGTGCCAGTGGTGGTGAACATTGATATTTCCTAAGATAGAGATTTCAGAGAAGGGAGATATAGAAAGAATGTGTTCCACTTTGAGATAGTAAGATAGTCAAAGAATTTTGGATAGTCAGTATAATTAAGGGAGAGATAACAAGCACAGCTATATTTAGTGAGAGAGTGACAAGATAACTTAAGCAAGAGAGTTGAGAATTCAAAAGAGTCAAAGTTGGGAACACGAGAGCAAGAAGGATAGTTGTGTATGTACACACAACATCCACCTTTGCCTTTGAATAGAGGATAGAGATAGTAGGAGGATACAGAGAATGGTTTGCTATCAGTAGTCCCAGACAACTGAGTTTCAGTGAGAAAGAGAGGATCATGGTTGACAGAGGAAGGGTGGTGTTCTACAGAGTGGAAGTTAGCGGACACGCCACGAATGTTGCAGTAATTGATAGTAAGAGAAGAAGGTAGTGGTCCAGAGCTTTTTGACGAGAATATATATATATATATATATATACTTTGCATAAATACACCAATTAAAAGTTAGACGAATGGGTGTGACACAAATGATTTAGTTATTCCTTGTTGCATGGGCATTGCCTTGCAGCCCAGTGTGGTTGATATGGCACCCAAAACACTTTTTCAAGATCTTCCATTACTTCCTCAAGTTTTCAGTTTTCTAGTTCAAATACGGAGAAATATTGCATAGCAATTGTTGTGGTCAATAATTTATCTGTGTATCTACCTACATAATGTATTTATGTGAATGCATCTCATAATGCGATATAAAGTACTGCCTATTTGCTATTCATCTTTCATAATAGTAAGAACTTATAGTTTCTTATTTCCTATTTTGTTTCTTGAAATAAAACATAAATATAATACTTACAATTCCATAATACCTAAGTAATGGTACTCTCTCTCTCTCTCTCTCTCTCTCTCTCTCTCTCTCTCTCTCTCTCTCTCTCTCTCTCTCTCTCTCTCTCTCTTTCTCTCTCTCTGACACACACCATGCTCTCCGTTCACACCATAGTACAATATCATCGGCAGGGAAGAGTGTGTCATTTTCTTCACAGCATGTCTGGAAAACCTGATGCCATGAGGAAGTGAGGGTGAATAAGATGGGGACGATAGATATAAAACTCCGACGTAATAACACCCATGAAGCCACCAAACGATGGAAACAGAATGAACAAATACAATATGAAAGAAATATATATGAGAGGGAAACAAAATAGTGAAGGAAAGTGGATAGATGTCCACCTGAATAGTTTTATACACCCAGGCCTGGTAAACAACAACACTGACACATTCATTTATACACCCAGGCCTGGTAAACAACAACACTGACACATTCATTTATACACCCAGGCCTGGTAACACAACACTGACACATTCATTTATACACCCAGGCCTGGTAAACAACAACACTGACACATTCATTTATACACCCAGGCCTGGTAAACAACAACACTGACACATTCATTTATACACCCAGGCCTGGTAAACAACAACACTGACACATTCATTTATACACCCAGGCCTGGTAAACAACAACACTGACACATTCATTTATACACCCAGGCCTGGTAAACAACAACACTGACACATTCATTTATACACCCAGGCCTGGTAAACAACAACACTGACACATTCATTTATACACCCAGGCCTGGTAAACAACAACACTGACACATTCATTTATACACCCAGGCCTGGTAAACAACAACACTGACACATTCATTTATACACCCAGGCCTGGTAAACAACAACACTGACCCATTCATTTCAAGGTAGCAATATTATGGAATTCTTAAGACAAAATATAGACCGTGTAAATGGGAAACATATATAGATGGAGGTGATCTTAAAAAAGAGTTGAGGAGAAGTAATACATATTATCCATATATATATATATATATATATATATATATATATATATATATTATACTGTATATAAAAGCTGAAACAAAACGACGAATTAACACAAATAAGGTAGGCAATCACATGAAGTTTCTTTTTACAACAAAACATAACTAGAAAAATATTGAAACTTAATAACTGGGTTGTAATTTATGGAACACTTAACACTTTTAGTACCGGTGCCAGTTACTATTAGACGATTTCATTCAGTTTACAAAAGAGCCTCCAGCAATTAACAGGCTTCGAACTATCTCACTTAACTATTTGTATTACCAAAGATTTTTCTTAAATTGCACAAAATCGTTTAAATATGGCTATAAGAAAATAAAAATGACGGCACTGTTACAGAACGGGTTAAGGGGAGATTTTCACCTGGAGGATTTTTTTCTGAACCTCTTTCTCCCTCATGTTTAGCCCCATTGCTTGTGAGATTTATAGACGCTTGCCCCATTAGTTTGGCGATTTTAAGAATCCTCGCCCCATTTCTGTCAATTTTAAGACCATTCGTGCCATTTAGGTGTCGATTTTTTCCTGGCGAGCGATAGCGAGCCTGTAATTTAAGGGGAACCGGCCTTCGGCCGGGAGATTTTTCTACCGAAAAATATACAAATTTATTTTGAAAGGGGATCAAGGGGGAGTAATTTTAAGCTTGATGTAAGTCTAGGGAATCAACTAAAAACCTCCCCTTAAGTGAAACAGAGAGATGACAAATAATGTGCAGTAACAGAGTAATAACAGAGACGATCTGATTGTTACAGAAGAGCTGAGAAGACACAGACAGATAATAGAAAAAGTTAAATGTAGGGGGATCACCGTTTTTTTTTTATCTTTCTCTCCTTTTCTCTCTTTCCCTGGCTTGTACCCATTCGGCCCATTCAGCCAACTGTTTTAAGACGTTTATCCCCATCCAGGTGTCGATTTCTTTTATGTATTGTATGGAGAAATCCGGCTTCGCCAGAGACATTTTTCTATAGAAAAATGTATAAATTTAGCTGGCTGTCAAAACAAAAATATATATATGCTGGATCGCTACCGCTCGCCAGGATAATATTGACACCTGGATAGGGGTAAACGTCTTAAAATAGTAAGCCGAATGGGGTCAAATAGATACAAGCCAAAGAGAGAGGGAGAGAAAGAGAAAAAAAGCGAGGTGGGCCCCCTTAAGGCAGAAAGCAGAAATGACGTATATATGGGATAGATTAACCCTCTAAGGATCGATGACGCACTTAATAGAATGAGGAAGGGCATATGGAAGTCAGAGGGTTGATTGAGACCGTCTTCACCCTTTTTTCCCCACAGATTCTTCCTAAGCTGAATAAAATCGTCTAATGGCGGCCAGAATAAACTGTCAACATGCATCATGATCCTCAAGGGGGTTAACAGCTAATAAAAGTGTACACATACAAAAATAGAGAGCCATTGACATCATAATAATAATAATAATAATAATAATAATAATAATTAAAGTTGCAAGCAACGTTGTCCGGGGTTCGAGCGGTTTTGCAAGCAGGGTATTGTGTTGGATACAAGAGCTGTGTCACAGATATCAAAAGATCATTTAACTTATCGGGCATGGAGAAACTACAGAAGGAACAGATTGTGCAAACAAACAAGAGCGAGAGAGGGAAAGATTGGCTGTATAAAAGATCTGCCTCTATTCGTTTAGTAACAGAGTTGTAGATATGTGGAATAGGCTACCGAGTGCTATAATGGGATCAAGAACAATAGAGCTTCAACTTGAAATTAGATAGAACGAGAGGGGTTGGGTGTGAAAGGGATCTGCCATGTGTAGGTCAATCGGCTCTCTGCAGACTCCCGTTTTCTTATTTTTGTATGTTCTCATTTGTGAGGGAGAGAGAGTATGGCGAGAGAGAATAGGATGTCGTAAACGTAAGGAAGATAGCGATAAATATGAGAGAGAGAGAGAGAGTGCGGGATGGGTTGGGTGTGAAAGGGATCTGACATGTGTGGGCCAATCGGCTCTCTGCAGACTCCGGTTTTCTTATGTTCTCATTTGTGAGAGAGAGAGAGAGACTAGGATGTTATAAATGTAAGGAAGACAGAGATAAATGAGAGAGTTGTTATGAGAGGGGTTGGGTGTGAAAAGGATCTGTCTTGTGTGGGCCAATTGGCTCTCTACAGACTCCCATTTTCTTCTGTTCCTATTTCTTACAATTGTGTTTTGGTTGCAGGTATATGATAACATGGGTGTATAGTAAGTAGTGTAAATAACAGGTAACGTTTATGAGATGGGTTGAGTGTGAAAGGGACCTGCCTTATGTGGGCCACTTGGTTCTCTGCAGACTCCCATTTTCATCTTTGTTGCATGTTTAAGGGATCTGCCTCATTTGTACCGGTGTGCAAACAAACAAGAGCGAGAGAGAAAGAGATTGGCTGTGTAAGGGATCTGCCTCTATTCGCTTGGTAAAAGAGTTGTATATGTGTGTAATAGGCTACCGAGTGCTATAGTGGGATCAATAACAATAGAGCTTCAACATAAAATTTGATAGGACGAGATGGATTGGGTGTGAAAGGGATCTGCCGTGTGTGGGCCAATCGGTTCTCTGCAGACTCCCATTTTCATCTTGATAGCATGTGTAAGGGATCTGCCTCATTTGTACCAGTGTGCAAATAAGAGAGAGAGAGAGAGATTGGCTGTGTAAGGGATCTGCCTCTCTCGTAACAGAGTCGTAGATATGTGAAATAGGCTACCTAGTGTCATAGTGGGATCAAGAACAATAGACAATTTCAAGATAAAATCAGATAGTCATATGGACAAAATGGGTTGGATGTGAAAGGGATCTGCCTTTTGTGGGCCACTTGTCTCTCTGCAGATTCCCATGTTCATCTTAGTTGCATTTGTAAGGGATCTGCCTCATTTGTACCGGTGTGCAAACAAACGAGCGACAGAGAGAGACTGGGTGTGTAAGGGATTTGCCTCTATTCGTTTAGTATCAAAGTTGTAGATATGTGGAATAGGCTACCGAGTCCTATAGTGGGATCAAGAACAATAGAGTTCAACATAAAATTAGATAGGACAAGATGGGTTGGGTGTGAAAGGCTGCCACAGGCCCAATACAAAAATACACATTGTGTCAAAGTTTGGTCCTGATCCGACAAGTAGTTCCGGAGTTATTGCGTAAAAACCGGACTATATATATTTTTATGGAAGAATGCAATACTCTTGAACCCCGGAAGACATTGCTTGCTGTTTGAGGGAGGAGGAAAGGTAAGTCACACCGCACCAAAAAATTTCAAAACATTAAAGGTCTAGAACTTTGTTAAACTAAGCATTTGGCAAAGGGAGGAGTTGTTAAAAACTTTAGCCAATACTCTGCTATTCACCAAAAATAGATTTTAATTATCATTATTATTTGGTAGGGTAGGTATGTAGGTTGGTTAAATAATTGCTGGAATTCGTAGGGACTAACTATTTTGAGAGAGTTAAATTAAAAAAAATGATGGATCTGAATGATTCATATAACTATTATTAAGCAAAACTAGGGGATGCGGGGAAGCCTATAGATTGAAGACTGAAAACGTTGTGTGGGTACCTCACACGTGTTAAAGTAATTTATGAATAAACAGTTTTCAATGCTGCAGCCAAACTATTCCACCAATTTCTATTCTTTTGGTACCAAAACGTTCGGAATTGCGAGCCTCACCCAACTACGCAAACATGGATTTGATCATCTGCGTAGTTTTCAAGATGTGGATTTTTAAGTGTTTTCAAGTTTTTTTCAAGATTGCCGGAAAAAAACTCACGTACAAAGCAAAACCTTTTCCATAACATTTGCGGAGCATTAGTAGTGGAGTCCATATGCCAAAGCCCAATCATTTCCTATGAGTGGGAGAGAAGGTATTTAGGTTTCAAATTTTTTCGGGAAATCGGCTGCCATGGACCTGTTTGGCCGCCATTTCTGATGTTTACCATATCAAAAGTTGCCCAATACAAAAACGCACCTTGTGGGAAAGTTTGGTCCCGATCTAAAAAGCGGTTCTGGAGTTAATGCGTAAAAACCGGCGTGGAAAAACAATTTGGAAGAATAAGAAGATTTAATTATGGTAATAGGGGTTCCCCGCAGGGCTCAAACCCCTAATAATAAGGATAATAATTATAAAATAATATAATAATAATAATAAAACTAAATAATAATAAAAAACATACACGGACATTGGGAAGACAGAAAAACATACACGACCATAAGGCAGACAGAAAAAACATACACAGACATCGGGCAGACAGAAAAACATACACAGACATCGAGCAGACAAAAACATAAACACGGACATTGGGCAGACAGAAAAACATACACAGACATTGGGCAGACGGAAAAACATACACAGACATCGGGCAGACAGAAAAACATACACAGACATCGAGCAGACAAAAAATAAACACGGACATTGGGCAGACAGAAAAAACATACACAGACATTGGGCAGACGGAAAAACATACAAAGACATTGGGCAGACAGAAAAAAACATACACAGACGTTGAGCAGACAGAAAAACATACACAGACATAGGGCAGACAGAAAAACATACATAGACATCGGGCAAACAGAAAAACGTACACGTACATTGGGCAAACAGACAAACATACACAGACACCGGACAGACAGGGAAATATACATGTAGGCCTACATTGGGCAGACAAAAGAACATCAAAGTACCTTAATCCAATATACGACAGACTTTATTACCTTATTCCAACATCTGGTAGACATTACTACATTATTCCAAATCTGACAGACATTACTACCTTATTCCAACATCTGACAGACATTACTACCTTATTCCAACATCTGACAGACATTACTACCTTATTCCAACATCTGGTAGACATTACTACCTTATTGCAACAACTGCCAAACATTACTACCTTATTCCAACATCTGACAGACATTATTACCTTATTGCAACATTTGACAGACAATACTACCTTATTCCAACATCTGGCAGACATTACTACCTTATTGCAACATCTGGCAGACTTTACTACCTTATTGCAAAATCTGACAGACATTACTACCTTATTGCAACATTTGACAGACATTACTACCTTATTCCAACATCTGGCAGACATTACTACCTTATTGCAACATTTTACAGATATTACTACCTTATTCCAACATCTGGCAGACATTACTACCTTATTCCAACATCTGGCATACATTACTACCATATTCCAACATCTGACAGACATTACTACCTTATTCCAAAATCTGACAGACATTACTACCATATTCCAACATCTGCCAGACATTACTACCTTATTCCAACATCTGACAGACATTACTACCTTATTCCAACATCTGACTGACATTGCTACCTTATTCCAACACCTGACAGACACTAATACCTTATTCCAACATCTGGCAGACATTTCTACAAAATATAAACATCTGGCAAATGTCACTACCCTATTCCAACATCTGACAGACATTACTACCATATTCCAACATCTGGCAGACATTACTACCTTATTCAAACATCTGGCAGACATTACTACTGTATTCTAACATCTGGCAGACATTACTACCTCATTCCGACATCTGACAGACATTACTACCATATTCCAACATCTGGCAGACATTACTATTTTATTCCAATATCTGGCAGACATTACTGCCCGATTGCAACATCTGACAGACATTACTACTTTATCCCAACATCTGGCAGACATTACTACCTTATTCCACACCTGGCAGACATTACTGCCCGGCAACATCTGACAGACATTTCTAAAATATTCCAACATCTGACAAACATTACTATTTTATTCCAATATCTGGCAGACATTACTGCCCGATTGCAACATCTGACAGACATTACTACTTTATTCCAACATCTGGCAGACATAAATACCTTATTCCACACCTGGCAGACATTACTGCCCGGCAACATCTGACAGACATTTCTAAAATATTCCAACATCTGACAGACATTGCTACTTTATTCCAACATCTGGCAGACATTATTGTCCGATTGCAACATCTGACAGACATTACTACATTATTGCAACATCTGGCAGACATTACTATTTTATTCCAACATCTGGCAGACATTACTACCTTATTGCAACATCTGACAGACATTACTACCATACTCCAACATCTGACAGACATTGCTACCATATTCCAAAATATGACAGACATTACTACCTGATCCCAAGATCTGGCAGACATTACTACCTTATTCCAACATCTGGCATGCATTACTACCGTATTCCAACATCTGACAGACATTACTACCTTATTCCAAAATCTGACAGACATTACTACCATATTCCAACATCTGCCAGACATTACTACCTTATTCCAACATCTGACAGACATTACTACCTTATTCCAACTTATGACAGACGTTGCTACCTTATTCCAACACCTGACAGACATTAATACCTTATTCCAACATCTGGCAGACATTTCTACAAAATATAAACATCTGGCAAATGTCACTACCTTATTCCAACATCTGACAGATATTACTACCATATTCCAACATCTGGCAGACATTACTGCCCGATTGCAACATCTGACAGACATTACTACTTTATTGCAACATCTGGCAGACATTACTACCTTATTCCAACATCTGGCAGACATTACTACCTTATTCCAACATCTGGCAGACATTACTACTGTATTCTAACATCTGGCAGACATTACTACCTCATTCCGACATCTGACAGACATTACTACCATATTCCAACATCTGGCAGACATTACTATTTTATTCCAATATCTGGCAGACATTACTGCCCGATTGCAACATCTGACAGACATTACTACTTTATTCCAACATTAGGCAGACATTACTACCTTATTCCACACCTGGCAGACATTACTGCCCGGCAACATCTGACAGACATTTCTAAAATATTCCAACATCTGATAGACATTGCTACTTTATTCCAACATCTGGCAGACATTATTGTCTGATTGCAACATCTGACAGACATTGCTACTTTATTGCAACATCTGGCAGACATTACTACTTTTTTCCAACATCTGGCAGACATTACTACCTTATTGCAACATCTGACAGACATTACTAGCATATTCCAACATCTGACAGACATTGCTACCATATTCCAAAATATGACAGACATTACTACCTGATCCCAAGATCTGGCAGACATTACTACCTTATTCCTACATCTGACAGACATTACTACCATATTCCAAAATCTAGCAAACATTAGTACCTTAGTGCAACATCTGGCAGACATTTCTACCTTATTCCACCATCTGGCTGACATTACTACCTTATTCCAACATCTGGCTGACATTACTACCTTATTGCAACATCTGACAGACATTACTACCATATTCCAACATCTGACAGACATTCCTACCATATTCCAAAATCTGACAGACATTACTACCTGATTCCAAGATCTGGCAGACATTACTACCTTATTCCAACATTTGGCAGCCAATACTACTGACATGTATTCTAACATCTGGCAGACATTACTACCTTATTCCGACATCTGACAGACATTACTACCATATTCCAACATCTGGCAGAGTTCCTACCTTATTCCAACAACTGCCAAATATTACTACCTTATTCCAACATCTGACAGACATGACTACCTTATTTCAACATCTGACAGACATTACTACCTTATTCCAACATCTGGCAGACATTACTACTGTATTCCAACATCTGGCAGACATTACTATATACCTTATTCCAACATCTGGCAGACATTACTACCATATCCCAACATCTGGCAGACATTACTACTGTATTCCAACATCTGGCAGACATTACTACCTGATCCCAACATCTGGATGACATTAATACATTATTCCAACATCTGGCAGACATTACTACCTGGTCCCAACATCTGGCAGACATTCGGCTACTACCTTATTCCAACATCTGACAGACATTACTACCTGATCACAACATCTGGCAGACATTCCTACCTTATTCCATCAACTGCCCAAAATTACTGCCCGATTGCAACATCTGACAGACATTTCTAAAATATTCCAACATCTGACAGACATTACTACTTTATTCCAACATCTGGCAGAATTCCTACCTTATTCCGACATCTGACAGACATTACTACCATATTCCTACATCTGGCATACATTCCTACCTTATTCCAACAACTGCCAAAAATTACTGCCCGATTGCAACATCTGACAGACATTTCTAAAATATTCCAACATCTGACAGACATTACTACTTTATTCCAAAATCTGGCAGACATTACTGCCCGATTACAACATCTGACAGATATTACAACTTTATTCCAACATCTGGCAGACATTACTACCTTATTCCAAAACCTGGCAGACATTACTGCCCGATTGCAACATCTGACAGACATTTCTAAAATATTCCAACATCTGACAGACATTACTACTTTATTCCAACATCTGCGAGACATTACTGTCCGATTGCAACATCTGACAGACATTACTACTTTATTGCAACATCTGGCAGACATTACTACCTTATTGCAACATCTGACAGACATTACTACCATATTCCAACATCTGACAGACATTGCTACTATATTCCAAAATCTGACAGACATTACTACCTGATCCCAAGATCTGGCAAACATAACTATCTTATTCCTACATCTGACAGACACATTAGTACCTTAGTGCAAAATTTGGTAGACATTGCTACTGTATTCCAACATCTGGCAGACATTACTACCTGATCCCAACTTCTGGCAGACATTAGGCTACTACCTTATTCCAACATCTGACAGACATTACTACCTGATCCCAACATATGGTAGACATTAATACATTATTTCAACATATTGCTAATATTAATACCTTATATCAACATCTGGCAGACATTACCTTCTTATTCCAACATCTGGCAGACATTACTTCCTTATTTCAACATCTGGCTGACATTACCTCCTTATTCCAACATCTGACAGACATTACTACCTCATTCCAATATCTGGCAGACATTAATACCTTATTCCAACATCTGGCAGAAATTATTACCTGATTGCAACATCTGGCAGACATTATAACATTATTCCAATATCTGGCAGACATTACTACTGTATTCCAACATCTCTCAGACATTACTACCTTTTTCCGACATCTGACAGACATTACTACCATATTCCAACATCTGACAGACATTCCTACCTTATTCCAACAACTATAAAAAATAACTATCTTATTCCAACATCTGACAGACATTACTACCTTATTCCAACACCTGGCAGACATACTACCTTATTCCAACATCTGGCAAACATTACTACTGTATTCCAACATCTGGCAGACATTGCTACCTTATTCCAACATCTGGCAGACATTACTACCATATTCCAACATCTGGCAGACATTACTACCTGATCCCAACATCTGGCAGACATAGGCTACTACCTTATTCCAACATCTGACAGACATTACTACCTGATCCCAACATCTGGTAGACATTAATACATTATTTCAACATATGGCTAATATTAATACCTAATATCAACATCTGGCAGACATTACCTTCTTATTCCAACATCTGGCACACATTACTTCCTTATTTCTACATCTGGCTGACATTACCTCCTTATTCCAACATCTGACAGACATTACTACCTCATTCCAATATCTGGCAGACATTACTACCTTATTCCAACATCTGGCAGAAATTATTACCTGATTGCAACATCTGGCAGACATTACTACATTATTCCAATATCTGGCAGACATTACTACCTTATTTCAACATCTGGCAGACATTACTTCCTTATTACAACATCTGGCAGACAATACCTCCTTATTCCAACATCTGACAGACATTACTACCATATTCCAACATCTGGCAGACATTACTACCTTATTCCAACATCTGGCAGACATTACTACCTTCTTCCAACACCTGACAGACATTACTACCATACTCCAACATCTGGCAGACATTACTACCTTATTCCAACATTTGGCAGAAATTACTACCATATTCCAACATCTGGCAGACATTACGACCATATTCCAACAGCTGACAGACATTACTACCTTATTCCAACATCTGGCAGACATTACTACCATATTCCAACATCTGGCAGACATTACTACCTGATTCCAACATCTGACAGACATTACTACCATATCCCAACATCTGACAGACATTGCTACCTTAATCCAACATCTGGCTGACATTACTACCATATTCCTACATCTGGCAGACAATACTACCTTATTCCAACATCTGGCAGACATTACTACCTTATTCCAACATCTGGCAGACATTTACTACCATATACCAACATCTGGCAGACATTTTTACCTTATTCCAACATCTGACAGACATTACTACCTTATTCCAACAACTGCCAAACATTACTATATTATTCCAACATCTGGCAGACATTACTACCATATTCCATCATCTGGCAGACATTGCTACCTTATTCCAACATCTGGCAGACATCTCTACCTTATTCCAACAACTGCCAAACATTACTACCTTATTCCAACATCTGGCAGACATTACTACTTTATTCCAACATCTGACAGACATTACTACCTTATTCCAACATCTGACAGACATTACTGCCTTATTCCAACATCTGACAGACATTACTACCTTATTCTGACAACTGACAGACATTACCACCTTATTCCAACATCTGACAGACATTACTGCCTTATTCCAACAACTGCCAAACATTACTACCTTATTGCAACATCTGACAGACATTACTACCTTATTCCAACATCTGGCAGACATTACTACCTTATTCTAACATCTGACAGAAATTACTACCTTATTCCAACAATTGCCAAACATTACTAACTTATTCCAACATCTGACATACATTACTACATTATTCCAACATCTAGCAGACATTACTGCCTTATTTCAACATCTGGCATACATTTCTACAATATTTCAACATCTGGTAGACATTACTACATTACTGCAACATCTGACATACATTACTACCATATTCCAACATCTGACAGATGTTAACCTTATTCCAAATTCTGGCAGACATTACTGCCTGATTGCAACATCTGACAGACATTTCCACAGTATCCTAACATCTGGCAGACATTACTACCTTATTCCAAAATCTGACAGACATTACTACCATATTCCAACATCTGCCAGACATTACTACCTTATTCCAACATCTGACAGACATTACTACCTTATTCCAACATCTGACAGACGTTGCTACCTTATTCCAACACCTGACAGACATTAATACCTTATTCCAACATCTGGCAGACATTTCTACAAAATATAAACATCTGGCAAATGTCACTACCTAATTCCAACATCTGACAGATATTACTACCATATTCCAACATCTGGCAGACATTACTGCCCGATTGCAACATCTAACAGACATTACTACTTTATTGCAACATCTGGAAGACATTACTACCTTATTCCAACATCTGGCAGACATTACTACCTTATTCCAACATCTGGCAGACATTACTACTGTATTCTAACATCTGGCAGACATTACTACTTCATTCCGACATCTGACAGACATTACTACCATATTCCAACATCTGGCAGACATTACTATTTTATTCCAATATCTGGCAGACATTACTGCCCGATTGCAACATCTGACAGACATTACTACTTTATTCCAACATCTGGCAGACATTACTACCTTATTCCACACCTGGCAAACATTACTGCCCGGCAACATCTGACAGACATTTCTAAAATATTCCAACATCTGACAAACATTACTACCTTATTCTAACATCTGACAGAAATTACTACCTTATTCCAACAATTGCCAAACATTACTAACTTATTCCAACATCTGACATACATTACTACATTATTCCAACATCTAGCAGACATTACTGCCTTATTTCAACATCTGGCATACATTTCTACAATATTTCAACATCTGGTAGACATTACTACATTACTGCAACATCTGACATACATTACTACCATATTCCAACATCTGACAGATGTTAACCTTATTCCAAATTCTGGCAGACATTACTGCCTGATTGCAACATCTGACAGACATTTCCACAGTATCCTAACATCTGGCAGACATTACTACCTTATTCCAAAATCTGACAGACATTACTACCATATTCCAACATCTGCCAGACATTACTACCTTATTCCAACATCTGACAGACATTACTACCTTATTCCAACATCTGACAGACGTTGCTACCTTATTCCAACACCTGACAGACATTAATACCTTATTCCAACATCTGGCAGACATTTCTACAAAATATAAACATCTGGCAAATGTCACTACCTAATTCCAACATCTGACAGATATTACTACCATATTCCAACATCTGGCAGACATTACTGCCCGATTGCAACATCTAACAGACATTACTACTTTATTGCAACATCTGGAAGACATTACTACCTTATTCCAACATCTGGCAGACATTACTACCTTATTCCAACATCTGGCAGACATTACTACTGTATTCTAACATCTGGCAGACATTACTACTTCATTCCGACATCTGACAGACATTACTACCATATTCCAACATCTGGCAGACATTACTATTTTATTCCAATATCTGGCAGACATTACTGCCCGATTGCAACATCTGACAGACATTACTACTTTATTCCAACATCTGGCAGACATTACTACCTTATTCCACACCTGGCAAACATTACTGCCCGGCAACATCTGACAGACATTTCTAAAATATTCCAACATCTGACAAACATTACTATTTTATTCCAATATCTGGCAGACATTACTGCCCGATTGCAACATCTGACAGACATTACTACTTTATTCCAACATCAGGCAGACATTACTACCTTATTCCACACCTGGCAGACATTACTGCCCGGCAACATCTGACAGACATTTCTAAAATATTCCAACATCTGACAGACATTGCTACTTTATTCCATCATCTGGCAGACATTATTGTCTGATTGCAACATCTGACAGACATTGCTACTTTATTGCAACATCTGGCAGACATTACTACTTTTTTCCAACATCTGGCAGACATTACTACCTTATTGCAACATCTGACAGACATTACTAGCATATTCCAACATCTGACAGACATTGCTACCATATTCCAAAATATGACAGACATTACTACCTGATCCCAAGATCTGGCAGACATTACTACCTTATTCCTACATCTGACAGACATTACTACCATATTCCAAAATCTAGCAAACATTAGTACCTTAGTGCAACATCTGGCAGACATTTCTACCTTATTCCAACATCTGGCTGACATTACTACCTTTTTCCAACATCTGGCTGACATTACTACCTTATTGCAACATCTGACAGACATTACTACCATATTCCAACATCTGACAGATATTCCTACCATATTCCAAAATCTGACAGACATTACTACCTGATTCCAAGATTTGGCAGACATTACTACCTTATTCCAACATTTGGCAGCCAATACTACTGACATGTATTCCAACATCTGGCAGACATTACTACCTTATTCCGACATCTGACAGACATTACTACCATATTCCAACATCTGGCAGAGTTCCTACCTTATTCCAACAACTGCCAAATATTACTACCTTATTCCAACATCTGACAGACATGACTACCTTATTTCAACATCTGACAGACATTACTACCTTATTCCAACATCTGGCAGACATTACTGCTGTATTCCAACATCTGGCAGACATTACTATATACCTTATTCCAACATCTGGCAGACATTACTACCATATTCCAACATCTGGCAGACATTACTACTGTATTCCAACATCTGGCAGACATTACTACCTGATCCCAACATCTGGATGCCATTAATACATTATTCCAACATCTGGCAGACATTACTACCTGGTCCCAACATCTGGCAGACATTCGGCTACTACCTTATTCCAACATCTGACAGACATTACTACCTGATCACAACATCTGGCAGACATTCCTACCTTATTCCATCAACTGCCCAAAATTACTGCCCGATTGCAACATCTGACAGACATTTCTAAAATATTCCAACATCTGACAGACATTACTTCTTTATTCCAACATCTGGCAGAATTCCTACCTTATTCCGACATCTGACAGACATTACTACCATATTCCTACATCTGGCATACATTCCTACCTTATTCCAACAACTGCCAAAAATTACTGCCCGATTGCAACATCTGACAGACATTTCTAAAATATTCCAACATCTGACAGACATTACTACTTTATTCCAAAATCTGGCAGACATTACTGCCCGATTACAACATCTGACAGACATTACAATTTTATTCCAACATCTGGCAGACATTACTACCTTATTCCAAAACCTGGCAGACATTACTGCCTGATTGCAACATCTGACAGACATTTCTAAAATATTCCAACATCTGACAGACATTACTACTTTATTCCAACATCTGCCAGACATTACTGTCCGATTGCAACATCTGACAGACATTACTACTTTATTGCAACATCTGGCAGACATTACTACCTTATTGCAACATCTGACAGACATTACTACCATATTCCAACATCTGACAGACATTGCTACTATATTCCAAAATCTGACAGACATTACTACCTGATCCCAAGATCTGGCAAACATAACTATCTTATTCCTACATCTGACAGACACATTAGTACCTTAGTGCAACATTTGGTAGACATTGCTACTGTATTCCAACATCTGGCAGACATTACTACCTTATTCCAACATCTGGCAGACATTACTACATTATTGCAGCATCTGGCAGACATTACTACTGTATTCCAACATCTCTCAGACATTACTACCTTTTTCCGACATCTGACAGACATTACTACCATATTCCAACATCTGGCAGACATTCCTACCTTATTCCAACAACTGCCAAAAATTACTATCTTATTCCAACACCTGACAGACATTATTACCTTATTCCAACACCTGGCAGACAAACTACTTTATTCCAACATCTGGCAGACATTACTACTGTATTCCAACATCTGGCAGACATTGCTACCTTATTCCAACATCTGGCAGACATTACTACCATATTCCAACATCTGGCAGACATTACTACCTGATCCCAACTTCTGGCAGACATTAGGCTACTACCTTATTTCAACATCTGACAGACATTACTACCTGATACCAACATATGGTAGACATTAATACATTATTTCAACATATGGCTAATATTAATACCTTATATCAACATCTGGCAGACATTACCTTCTTATTCCAACATCTGGCAGACATTACTTCCTTATTTCAACATCTGGCTGACATTACCTCCTTATTCCAACATCTGACAGACATTACTACCTCATTCCAATATCTGGCAGACATTACTACCTTATTCCAACATCTGGCAGAAATTATTACCTGATTGCAACATCTGGCAGACATTATTACATTATTCCAATATCTGGCAGACATTACTACTGTATTCCAACATCTCTCAGACATTACTACCTTTTTCCGACATCTGACAGACATTACTACCATATTCCAACATCTGACAGACATTCCTACCTTATTCCAACAACTGCCAAAAATAACTATCTTATTCCAACATCTGACAGACATTACTACCTTATTCCAACACCTGGCAGACATACTACCTTATTCCAACATCTAGCAGACATTACTACTGTATTCCAACATCTGGCAGACATTGCTACCTTATTCCAACATCTGGCAGACATTACTACCATATTCCAACATCTGGCAGACATTACTACCTGATCCCAACATCTGGCAGACATAGGCTACTACCTTATTCCAACATCTGTCAGACATTACTACCTGATCCCAACATCTGGAAGACATTAATACATTATTTCAACATATGGCTAATATTAATACCTAATATCAACATCTGGCAGACATTACCTTCTTATTCCAACATCTGGCAGACATTACTTCCTTATTTCAACATCTGGCTGACATTACCTCCTTATTCCAACATCTGACAGACATTACTACCTCATTCCAATATCTGGCAGACATTACTACCTTATTCCAACATCTGACAGAAATTATTACCTGATTGCAACATCTGGCAGACATTACTACATTATTCCAATATCTGGCAGACATTACTACCTTATTCCAACATCTGGCAGACATTACTTCCTTATTCCAACATCTGGCAGACATTACCTCCTTATTCCAACATCTGACAGACATTACTACCATATCCCAACATCTGGCAGACATTACTACCTTATTCCAACATCTGGCAGACATTACTACCTTCTTCCAACACCTGACAGACATTACTACCATACTCCAACATCTGGCAGACATTACTACCTTATTCCAACATTTGGCAGAAATAACTGCCATATTCCAACATCTGGCAGACATTACGACCATATTCCAACAGCTGACAGACATTACTACCTTATTTCAACATCTGGCAGACATTACTACCATATTCCAACATCTGACAGACATTACTACGTGATTCCAACATCTGACAGACATTACTACCATATCCCAACATCTGACAGACATTGCTACCTTAATTCAACATCTGGCAGACATTACTACCATATTCCAACATCTGGCAGACAATACTACCTTATTCCAACATCTGGCAGACATTACTACCTTATTCCAACATCTGGCAGACATTATTTACTACCATATACCAACATCTGGCAGACATTTTTACCTTATTCCAACATCTGACAGACATTACTACCTTATTCCAACAACTGCCAAACATTACTATATTATTCCAACATCTGGCAGACATTACTACCATATTCCATCATCTGGCAGACATTGCTACCTTATTCCAACATCTGGCAGACATCTCTACCTTATTCCAACAACTGCCAAACATTACTACCTTATTCCAACATCTGGCAGACATTACTACCTGATTCCAACATCTGACAGACATTACTACCTTATTCCAACATCTGACAGACATTACTGCCTTATTCCAACATCTGACAGACATTACTACCTTATTCTGACAACTGACAGACATTACCACCTTATTCCAACATCTGACAGACATTACTACCTTATTCCAACAACTGCCAAACATTACTACCTTATTCCAACATCTGACAGACATTACTACCTTATTCCAACATCTGGCAGACATTACTACCTTATTCTAACATCTGACAGAAATTACTACCTTATTCCAACAATTGCCAAACATTACTAACTTATTCCAACATCTGACAGACATTACTACCTTATTCCAACATCTAGCAGACATTACTGCCTTATTTCAACATCTGGCATACATTTCTACAATATTTCAACATCTGGTAGACATTACTACATTATTGCAACATCTGACATACATTACTACCATATTCCAACATCTGACAGATGTTAACCTTATTCCAAATTCTGGCAGACATTACTGCCTGATTGCAACATCTGACAGACATTTCCACAGTATCCTAACATCTGGCAGACATTACTACATCTGACAGATATTACTTCCTCATTCCAATATCTGGCAGACATTGCTATAATATTGCAACATCTGACAGACATAACTACCTTATTCCAACGTCCGACTGACATTACTACCATATTGCAACATCTGACAGACATTTCTACCTTATTCCAACATCTGGCAGACATTACTAACTTATTCCAACATCTGGCAGACATTATTACCTGATTGCAACATCTGACAGACATTCCTAACCTATTTCAACATCGGGCAGACATTCGTACCTTATTCCAACATCTGGCAGACATTACTACCTGTTTGAAACATCTGACAGACGATTTTACATTCAAACATCTGGCAGACATTACTACAATATTCCACTATCAAAGACATGAAGGACATTGGTCAGACAGAATTAATGTACGAACATCCGGCAGACAGAAAAACAAACACCGACCTCGGGCAGACAGACAAATATCCAGAAAGTGAATGCCTATGCCATCTAGTGACAACAAATGGAAACTAGTAATTAATCCCTAAAAGTGAAGGCGTATGCCATCTAGTGACAAAAATGGAAACTAATAAATAAGCCCCAAAAGTGAATACCTACGCCATCTAGTGACAAAAATAGGAAACAAATATATATGCCATGAAAGTGAATGCTTACGCCATCTAGTGACTAAAATAGGAACAATTTATTTATACCAAAAAGTGAAGGCTTATGCCATCTAGTGACAACAAAAGAAACTAATAAATAAACCCCAAAAGTGAAGACCTACGCCATCTAGTGACAAAAAAGACAACAAATAAAATATCCCAAAAAGTGAATGCTTACACCATCTAGTGGTAAGAAAATATACTAACCTAATTAGTTTCATTTTCTGCCAAGAGATGGCGTAAGCATTCGCTTTTGTACTCCTAGATATTAGTTCTATTTTCCTCCAATAGATGGCATAAGCATTCACTTTCTGGAGATGTGTATTAGTTTATTATCTCGCCAATAGATGGCGTAGGCATTCACTTTTCAGATTTAATCATTAGTTTCTTTTTGAGTCAATAGATGGCGTAAGCATTCACTTTGCTGGCTGAATTACTAGTTTATTTTTCTGTCAATAGATGGCGTAGGTCTTCACTTTTGGGGTTTATTTATTAGTTTCTTTTGTTGTCACTAGATGGCATAGGCCTTCACTTTTTGGGATAAATAAATAGTTCCTATTTTTGTCACTAGATAGCGTAGGTATTCACTTTTGGGGCTTATTTATTAGTTTCCATTTTTTTCACTAGATGGCATACACCTGCACTTTTATGGATTAATTACTAGTTTCCATTTTTTGTCACTAGATGGCATAAGTATTCACTTTCTGGATATTTGTGTCTGCCCAATGTCGATGTTTGTTTTTCTGTCTGCCGGATGTTCGTACATGAATTTTGTCTGACCGATGTCCTTCAATGTCTTTGATAGTGGAATATTGTAGTAATGTCTGCCAGATGTTGGAATAAGGTAGTAATGTCTGTAAGATATTGGAATATTGTTGAAATGTCTGCCAGTTGTTGGAATGTAAAATTGTCTGTCAGATGTTTCAAACAGGTAGTAATGTCTGCCAGATGTTGGAATAAGGTACGAATGTCTGCCAGATTTGGAATAGGTTAGAAATATCTGTCAGATGTTGCAATCAGGTAATAATGTCTGCCAGATGTTGGAAAAAGGTGGTAATTATGTCTGCCAGATGTTGGAATACGGTAGTAATGTCTGTCAGATGTTTCAATATGGTAGTAATGTCAGTCATATGTTGGAATAAGGTAGTTATGTCTGTCAGATGTTGCAATATTATAGTTATGTCTGCCAGATATTGGAATAAGGAAGTAATATCTGTCAGATGTTGGAATATTGTAGTAATGTCTGCCGATTGTTAGGATACTGTGGAAATGTCTGTCAGATGTTGCAATCAGGCAGTAATGTCTGCTAGAATTTGGAATAAGGTTAACGTGTGTCAGATGTTGGAATATGGTAGTAATGTCTGTCAGATGTTGCAATAATGTAGTAATGTCTACCAGACGTTGAAATATTGCAGAAATGTCTGCCATATGTTGAAATAAGGTAGCAATGTCTGCCAGATGTTAAAATAAAGTAGTAATGTCTGCCAGATGTTAGAATATGGTAGTACTGTCTGTCAGATGTTGGAATAGGGTAGTAATGTCTGTCAGATGTTGGAGTAAGGTAGACATCTCTGTCAGATGTTGGAATAACGTAATAATGTCTGCCAGATGTTGGAATAGGGTCGTAATGTCTGTCAGATGTTGGAATAAGGTAGTAAAGTCTGTCAGATAATGGAATAAGGTAGTAATGTCTGTCAGATGTTGGAATAAGGTAGTAATGTCTACCAGGTATTGGAATAAGGTAGTAATGTCTGCCAGATGTTGGAATAAGGTAGTAATGTCTGCCAGATGTTGGAATATGGTAATATTGTCTGCCAGATGTTGGAATATGGTATTAATGTCTGCCAGATGTTGGAATATGGTAGTAATGTCTGTCAGATGTTGAAATACTAGGGTAGGCCTATTAATATCTGCTAGATGTTGGAATATGGTAGTAATGTCTGTCAGATGTTGAATAATGTAGTAATGTCTGTCAGATGATGGAATATGGTAGTAATGTCTGCCAGATGTTGGAATAAGGTAGTAATGTCTGTTAGATGTTAGTATATGGTAGTAATGTCTGTCAGATGTAGGTATATGGTAGTAATGTCTGTCAGATGGAATATGGTAGTAATGTCTGTCAGATGTTGGAATATGGTAGTAATGTCTGTCAGATATTGGAATAAGGTACAAATGTCTGCCAGATGTTGGAATAAGGTAGTAATGTCTGCCAGATGTTGGAATAAGGTAGTAATGTCTGCCAGATGTTGGAATATGGTAATATTGTCTGCCAGATGTTGGAATAAGGTGTTAATGTCAGCCAGATGTTGGAATATGGTAATAATGTCTGTCAGATGTTGAAATAGGGTAGGCCAATAAATATCTGCCAGATGTTGGAATATGGTAGTAATGTCTGTCAGATGTTGAATAAGGTAGTAATGTCTGTCAGATGTTGGAATATAGTAGTAATGTCTGACAGATGTTGGAATATGGTAGTAATGTCTGTCAGATGTTGTAATATGGTAGTAATGTCTGCCAGATGTTGGACTATGGTAGTAATGTCTGTCAGATTTGGGAATAAGGCAGTAATATCTGCCAGACGTTGGAATAAGGTAGTCATGTCTATGATGTCTGCCAGATGTTGGAATTAGGTAGTAATGTCTGTCAGATGTTGGAATAGGGTAGTAATGTCTGCCAGATGTTGGAATAAGGTAGTAATGTCTGTCAGATGTTGGAATAAGGTAGTAATGTATGTCAGATGTTGGAATTTGGTAGTAATGTCTGCCAGATGTTAGAATATGGTAGTAATGTCTCAAATGTTGGAATATGGTGGCAATATCTGCCAGTTGTTGGAATATGGTAGCAATGTCTGCCAGATGTTGGAATAAGGTAGGAATGTCTGCCAGATGTTGGAATAAGGTAGTAATGTCTGTCAGATGTTGGTATATTGTAGTAATGTCTGTCAGATGTTGGAATAATGTAGTAATGTCTGCCAGATGTGGGAATAATGTCGTAATGTCTATCAGATGTTGGAATATAGTAGTAATGTCCGTCAGATGGTGGAATATGGTAGTAATGTCTGTCAGATGTTGGAATATGATAGTAATGTCTGCCAGATGTTGGAATATAGTAGTAATGTCTGTCAGATGTTGGAATATGGTAGTGATGTCTGTCAGATGTTGGAATATGGTAGTAATGTCTGTCAGATGTTGGAATAAGGTAGTAATGTCTGTCAGATATTGGAATGTAGTAGTAATGTCTGTCAGATGCTGGAATATGGTAGTAATGTCTGCCAGAGGTTGGAATATGGTAGTAATATCTGCCAGATGTTGGAATAAGGTAGTAATGTCTGTCAGATGTTGGAATATGGTAGTAATGTCTGCCAGATATTGGAATAAGGTAGTAATGTCTGCCAGATGTTGGAATAAGGTAGTAATGTCTGCCAGATTTTGGAATAAGGTAGTAATGTCTGCCAGATGTTGGAATATGGTAATATTGTCTGCCGCCAGATGTTGGAATATGGTATTAATGTCTGCCAGATGTTGGAATATGGTAGTAATGTCTGTCAGATGTTGAAATACTAGGGTAGGCCAATTCATATCTGCTAGATGTTGGAATATGGTAGTAATGTCTGTCAGATGTTGAATAATGTAGTAATGTCTGTCAGATGTTGGAATATGGTAGTAATGTCTGCCAGATGTTGGAGTAAGGTAGTAATGTCTGTTAGATGTTGGTATATGGTAGTAATGTCTGTCAGATGTAGGTAAATGGTAGTAATGTCTGTCAGATGGAATATGGTAGTAATGTCTGTCAGATATTGGAATATGGTAGTAATGTCTGCCAGATATTGGAATAAGGTAGTAATGTCTGCCAGATGTTGGAATAGGGTAGTAATGTCTGCCAGATGTTGGAATAAGGTAGTAATGTCTGCCAGATGTTGGAATATGGTAATATTGTCTGCCAGATGTTGGAATAAGGTGTTAATGTCTGCCAGATGTTGGAATATGGTAGTAATGTCTGTCAGATGTTGAAATAGGGTACGCCTATAAATATCTGCCAGATGTTGGAATATGGTAGTAATGTCTGTCAGATGTTGAATAAGGTAATAATGTCTGTCAGATGTTGGAATATAGTAGTAATGTCTGTCAGACGTTGGAATATGGTAGTAATGTCTGTCAGATGTTGTAATATGGTAGTAATGTCTGCCAGATGTTGGACTATGGTAGTAATGTCTGTCAGATTTGGGAATAAGGCAGTAATATCTGCCAGACGTTGGAATAAGGTAGTCATGTCTATGATGTCTGCCAGATGTTGGAATTAGGTAGTAATGTCTGTCAGATGTTGGAATATGGTAGTAATGTCTGCCAGATGTTGGAATAAGGTAGTAATGTCTGTCAGATGTTGGAATAAGGTAGTAATGTCTGTCAGATGTTGGAATTTGGTAGTAATGTCTGCCAGATGTTGGAATATGGTTGTAATGTCTCAAATGTTGGAATATGGTAGCAATATCTGCCAGTTGTTGGAATATGGTAGCAATGTCTGCCAGATGTTGGAATAAGGTAGGAATGTCTGCCAGATGTTGGAATAAGGTAGTAATGTCTGTCAGATGTTGGTATATTGTAGTAATGTCTGTCAGATGTTGGAATAATGTAGTAATGTCTGCCAGATGTTGGAATAAGGTCGTAATGTCTGTCAGATGTTGGAATATAGTAGTAATGCCTGTCAGATGTTGGAATATGGTAGTAATGTCTGTCAGATGTTGGAATATGATAGTAATGTCTGCCAGATTTTGGAATATAGTAGTAATGTCTGTCAGATGTTGGAATATGGTAATAATGTCTGTCAGATGTTGGAATATGGTAGTAATGTCTGCGAGATGTTGGAATAAGGTAGTAATGTCTGTCAGATGTTGGAATATAGTAGTAATGACTGTCAGATGTTGGAATATGGTAGTAATGTCTGTCAGATGTTGGAATATGGTAGTAATGTCTGCCAGATGTTGGAATATGGTAGTAATGTCTGCCAGATGTTGTTGGAATAAGGTAGTAATGTCTGTCAGATGTTGGAATATGGTAGTAATGTCTGCCAGATATTGGAATAAGGTAGTAATGTCTGCCAGATGTTGGAATAAGGTAGTAATGTCTGCCAGATGTTGGAATAAGGTAGTAATGTCTGCCAGATGTTGGAATATGGAAATATTGTCTGCCAGATGTTGGAATAAGGTGTTAATGTCTGCCAGATGTTGGAATATGGTAGTAATGTCTGTCAGATGTTGAATAAGGAGGTAAAGTCTGTCAGATGTTGGAATATAGTAGTAATGTCTGCAAGATGTTGGAATATGGTAGTAATGTCTGTCAGATGTTGAATAAGGTAGTAATGTCTGTCAGATGTTGGAATATAGTAGTAATGTCTGTCAGATGTTGGAATATGGTAGTAATGTCTGTCAGATGTTGGAATATGGTAGTAATGTCTGCCAGATGTTGGACTATGGTAGCAATGTCTGTCAGATTTGGGAATAAGGCAGTAATGTCTGCCAGATGTTGGAATAAGATAGTAATATCTGCCAGATGTTGAAATAAGGTAGTAATGTCTGTCATATGTTGGAATATGGTAGATATGTCTGCCAGATGTTGGAATAAAGTAGTAATGTCTGTCAGATGTTTGAGTAAGGTAGTATTGTCTGCCATATGTTGGAATATGGTAGTAATGTCTGTCAGATGTTGGAATATGGCAGCAATGTCTGCCAGTAGTTGGAATATGGTAGCAATGTCTGTCAGTTATTGGAATATGGTAGCAATGTCTGCCAGATGTTAGAATAAGGTAGGAATGTCTGGCAGGTGTTGGAATATAGTAGTAATGTCTGTCAGATGTTGAATAAGGTCGTAATGTCTGTCAGATGTTGGAATATATTAGTAATGTCTGTCAGATGTTGGAATATGGTAGTAATGTCTGTCAGATGTTGGAATATGGTAATAATGTCTGCCAGATGTTGGAATAAGGTAGTAATGTCTGTCAGATTTGGGAATAAGGCAGTAATGTCTGTCAGATGTTGGAATAAGGTAGTCATGTCTGTCAGATGTTGGAATAAGGTAGTAATGTCTGCCAGATGTTGGAATAACGTAGTAATGTCTGTCAGATGTTGGAATATGCTAATATTGTCTGCCAGATGTTGGAATATGGCATTAATGTCTGCCAGATGTTGGAATATGGTAGTAATGTCTGTCAGATGTTGAAATAGGTTAGGCCTATTAATATCTGCCAGATGTTGGAATATGGTAGTAATGTCTGTCAGATGTTGAATAAGGTAGTAATGTCTGTCAGATGTTGGAATAAGGTAGTAATGTCTGTCAGATGTTGGTATATGGTAGTAATGTCTGTCAGATGTTGGAATATGGTAGCAATGTCTGCCAGTTGTTGGAATATGGTAGCAATGTCTGCCAAATGTTGGAATAAGTTAGGAATGTATGCCAGGTCTTGGAATATGGTAGTAATGTCTGTCAGATGTTGAATAAGGTCGTAATGTCTGTCAGATGTTTGAATATAGTAGCAATGTCTGTCAGATGTTGGAATATGGTAGTTATGTCTGCAAGATGTTGGAATATGGTATTAATGTCTGTCAGATGTTGGAATATGGTAGCAATGTCTGCCAGATGTTGGACTATGGTAGTAATGTCTCTCAGTTTTGGGAATAAGGCAGTAATGTCTGCCAGATGTTGGAATAAGGTAGTCATGTTTGCCAAATGTTGGAATAAAGTAGTATTGTCCTCATTCCAATATCTGGCAGACATTAATACCTTATTCCAACATCTGGCAGATATTATTACCTGATTGCAACATCTGGCAGACATTATAACATTATTCCAATATCTGGCAGACATTACTACTGTATTCCAACATCTCTCAGACATTACTACCTTTTTCCGACATCTGACAGACATTACTACCATATTCCAACATCTGACAGACATTCCTACCTTATTCCAACAACTGCCAAAAATAACTATCTTATTCCAACATCTGACAGACATTACTACCTTATTCCAACACCTGGCAGACATACTACCTTATTCCAACATCTGGCAAACATTACTACTGTATTCCAACATCTGGCAGACATTGCTACCTTATTCCAACATCTGGCAGACATTACTACCATATTCCAACATCTGGCAGACATTACTACCTGATCCCAACATCTGGCAGACATAGGCTACTACCTTATTCCAACATCTGACAGACATTACTACCTGATCCCAACATCTGGTAGACATTAATACATTATTTCAACATATGGCTAATATTAATACCTAATATCAACATCTGGCAGACATTACCTTCTTATTCCAACATCTGGCAGACATTACTTCCTTATTTCAACATCTGGCAGACATTACTACCTTATTCCAACATTTGGCAGAAATTACTACCATATTCCAACATCTGGCAGACATTACGACCATATTCCAACAGCTAACAGACATTACTACCTTATTCCAACATCTGGCAGACATTACTACCATATTCCAACATCTGGCAGACATTACTACCTGATTCCAACATCTGACAGACATTACTACCATATCCCAACATCTGACAGACATTGCTACCTTAATCCAACATCTGGCTGACATTACTACCATATTCCAACATCTGGCAGACAATACTACCTTATTCCAACATCTGGCAGACATTACTACCTTATTCCAACATCTGGCAGACATTTACTACCATATACCAACATCTGGCAGACATTTTTACCTTATTCCAACATCTGACAGACATTACTACCTTATTCCAACAACTGCCAAACATTACTATATTATTCCAACATCTGGCAGACATTACTACCATATTCCATCATCTGGCAGACATTGCTACCTTATTCCAACATCTGGCAGACATCTCTACCTTATTCCAACAACTGCCAAACATTACTACCTTAATCCAACATCTGGCAGACATTACTACTTTATTCCAACATCTGACAGACATTACTACCTTATTCCAACATCTGACAGACATTACTGCCTTATTCCAACATCTGACAGACATTACTACCTTATTCTGACAACTGACAGACATTACCACCTTATTCCAACATCTGACAGACATTACTGCCTTATTCCAACAACTGCCAAACATTACTACCTTATTGCAACATCTGACAGACATTACTACCTTATTCCAACATCTGGCAGACATTACTACCTTATTCTAACATCTGACAGAAATTACTACCTTATTCCAACAATTGCCAAACATTACTAACTTATTCCAACATCTGACATACATTACTACCTTATTCCAACATCTAGCAGACATTACTGCCTTATTTCAACATCTGGCATACATTTCTACAATATTTCAACATCTGGTAGACATTACTACATTACTGCAACATCTGACATACATTACTACCATATTCCAACATCTGACAGATGTTAACCTTATTCCAAATTCTGGCAGACATTACTGCCTGATTGCAACATCTGACAGACATTTCCACAGTATCCTAACATCTGGCAGACATTACTACATCTGACAGATATTACTTCCTCATTCCAATATCTGGCAGACATTGCTATAATATTGCAACATCTGACAGACATAACTACCTTATTCCAACATCCGACTGACATTACTACCATATTGCAACATCTGACAGACATTTCTACCTTATTCCAACATCTGGCAGACATTACTAACTTATTCCAACATCTGGCAGACATTATTACCTGATTGCAACATCTGACAGACATTCCTAACCTATTTCAACATCGGGCAGACATTCGTACCTTATTCCAACATCTGGCAGACATTACTACCTGTTTGAAACATCTGACAGACGATTTTACATTCAAACATCTGGCAGACATTACTACAATATTCCACTATCAAAGACATGAAGGACATTGGTCAGACAGAATTCATGTACGAACATCCGGCAGACAGAAAAACACCGACCTCGGGCAGACAGACAAATATCCAGAAAGTGAATGCCTATGCCATCTAGTGACAACAATGGAAACTAGTAATTAATCCCTAAAAGTGAAGGCGTATGCCATCTAGTGACAAAAATGGAAACTAATAAATAAGCCCCAAAAGTGAATACCTACGCCATCTAGTGACAAAAATAGGAAACAAATATATATGCCATGAAAGTGAATGCTTACGCCATCTAGTGACTAAAATAGGAACAAATTTATACCAAAAAGTGAAGGCTTATGCCATCTAGTGACAACAAAAGAAACTAATAAATAAACCCCAAAAGTGAAGACCTACGCCATCTAGTGACAAAAAAGACAACAAATAAAATATCCCAAAAAGTGAATGCTTACACCATCTAGTGGTAAGAAAATATACTAACCTAATTAGTTTCATTTTCTGCCAAGAGATGGCGTAAGCATTCGCTTTTGTACTCCTAGATATTAGTTCTATTTTCCTCCAATAGATGGCATAAGCATTCACTTTCTGGAGATGTGTATTAGTTTATTATCTCGCCAATAGATGGCGTAGGCATTCACTTTTCAGATTTAATCATTAGTTTCTTTTTGAGTCAATAGATGGCGTAAGCATTCACTTTGCTGGCTGAATTACTAGTTTATTTTTCTGTCAATAGATGGCGTAGGTCTTCACTTTTGGGGTTTATTTATTAGTTTCTTTTGTTGTCACTAGATGGCATAGGCCTTCACTTTTTGGGATAAATAAATAGTTCCTATTTTTGTCACTAGATGGCGTAGGTATTCACTTTTGGGGCTTATTTATTAGTTTCCATTTTTGTCACTAGATGGCATACACCTGCACTTTTATGGATTAATTACTAGTTTCCATTTTTTGTCAGATGGCATAAGTATTCACTTTCTGGATATTTGTGTCTGCCCAATGTCGATGTTTGTTTTTCTGTCTGCCGGATGTTCGTACATGAATTTTGTCTGACCGATGTCCTTCAATGTCTTTGATAGTGGAATATTGTAGTAATGTCTGCCAGATGTTGGAATAAGGTAGTAATGTCTGTAAGATATTGGAATATTGTTGAAATGTCTGCCAGTTGTTGGAATGTAAACTTGTCTGTCAGATGTTTCAAACAGGTAGTAATGTCTGCCAGATGTTGGAATAAGGTACGAATGTCTGCCAGATTTGGAATAGGTTAGAAATATCTGTCAGATGTTGCAATCAGGTAATAATGTCTGCCAGATGTTGGAAAAAGGTGGTAATTATGTCTGCCAGATGTTGGAATACGGTAGTAATGTCTGTCAGATGTTTCAATATGGTAGTAATGTCAGTCATATGTTGGAATAAGGTAGTTATATCTGTCAGATGTTGCAATATTATAGTTATGTCTGCCAGATATTGGAATAAGGAAGTAATATCTGTCAGATGTTGGAATATTGTAGTAATGTCTGCCGATTGTTAGGATACTGTGGAAATGTCTGTCAGATGTTGCAATCAGGCAGTAATGTCTGCTAGAATTTGGAATAAGGTTAACGTGTGTCAGATGTTGGAATATGGTAGTAATGTCTGTCAGATGTTGCAATAAGGTAGTAATGTCTACCAGACGTTGAAATATTGCAGAAATGTCTGCCATATGTTGAAATAAGGTAGCAATGTCTGCCAGATGTTAAAATAAAGTAGTAATGTCTGCCAGATGTTAGAATATGGTAGTAATGTCTGTCAGATGTTGGAATAGGGTAGTAATGTCTGTCAGATGTTGGAGTAAGGTAGACATCTCTGTCAGATGTTGGAATAACGTAGTAATGTCTGCCAGATGGTGGAATAGGGTCGTAATGTCTGTCAGATGTTGGAATAAGGTAGTAAAGTCTGTCAGATAATGGAATAAGGTAGTAATGTCTGTCAGATGTTGGAATAAGGTAGTAATGTCTACCAGGTATTGGAATAAGGTAGTAATGTCTGCCAGATGTTGGAATAAGGTAGTAATGTCTGCCAGATGTTGGAATATGGTAATATTGTCTGCCAGATGTTGGAATATGGTATTAATGTCTGCCAGATGTTGGAATATGGTAGTAATGTCTGTCAGATGTTGAAATACTAGGGTAGGCCTATTAATATCTGCTAGATGTTGGAATATGGTAGTAATGTCTGTCAGATGTTGAATAATGTAGTAATGTCTGTCAGATGATGGAATATGGTAGTAATGTCTGCCAGATGTTGGAATAAGGTAGTAATGTCTGTTAGATGTTAGTATATGGTAGTAATGTCTGTCAGATGTAGGTATATGGTAGTAATGTCTGTCAGATGGAATATGGTAGTAATGTCTGTCAGATGTTGGAATATGGTAGTAATGTCTGTCAGATATTGGAATAAGGTACAAATGTCTGCCAGATGTTGGAATAAGGTAGTAATGTCTGCCAGATGTTGGAATAAGGTAGTAATGTCTGCCAGATGTTGGAATATTGTAATATTGTCTGCCAGATGTTGGAATAAGGTGTTAATGTCAGCCAGATGTTGGAATATGGTAATAATGTCTGTCAGATGTTGAAATAGGGTAGGCCAATAAATATCTGCCAGATGTTGGAATATGGTAGTAATGTCTGTCAGATGTTGAATAAGGTAGTAATGTCTGTCAGATGTTGGAATATAGTAGTAATGTCTGACAGATGTTGGAATATGGTAGTAATGTCTGTCAGATGTTGTAATATGGTAGTAATGTCTGCCAGATGTTGGACTATGGTAGTAATGTCTGTCAGATTTGGGAATAAGGCAGTAATATCTGCCAGACGTTGGAATAAGGTAGTCATGTCTATGATGTCTGCCAGATGTTGGAATTAGGTAGTAATGTCTGTCAGATGTTGGAATAGGGTAGTAATGTCTGCCAGATGTTGGAATAAGGTAGTAATGTCTGTCAGATGTTGGAATAAGGTAGATGTATGTCAGATGTTGGAATTTGGTAGTAATGTCTGCCAGATGTTGGAATATGGTAGTAATGTCTCAAATGTTGGAATATGGTAGCAATATCTGCCAGTTGTTGGAATATGGTAGCAATGTCTGCCAGATGTTGGAATAAGGTAGGAATGTCTGCCAGATGTTGGAATAAGGTAGTAATGTCTGTCAGTTGTTGGTATATTGTAGTAATGTCTGTCAGATGTTGGAATAATGTAGTAATGTCTGCCAGATGTGGGAATAATGTCGTAATGTCTATCAGATGTTGGAATATAGTAGTAATGTCCGTCAGATGGTGGAATATGGTAGTAATGTCTGTCAGATGTTGGAATATGATAGTAATGTCTGCCAGATGTTGGAATATAGTAGTAATGTCTGTCAGATGTTGGAATATGGTAGTGATGTCTGTCAGATGTTGGAATATGGTAGTAATGTCTGTCAGATGTTGGAATATGGTAGTAATGTCTGCCAGAGGTTGGAATATGGTAGTAATATCTGCCAGATGTTGGAATAAGGTAGTAATGTCTGTCAGATGTTGGAATATGGTAGTAATGTCTGCCAGATATTGGAATAAGGTAGTAATGTCTGCCAGATGTTGGAATAAGGTAGTAATGTCTGCCAGATTTTGGAATAAGGTAGTAATGTCTGCCAGATGTTGGAATATGGTAATATTGTCTGCCGCCAGATGTTGGAATATGGTATTAATGTCTGCCAGATGTTGGAATATGGTAGTAATGTCTGTCAGATGTTGAAATACTAGGGTAGGCCTATTAATATCTGCTAGATGTTGGAATATGGTAGTAATGTCTGTCAGATGTTGAATAATGTAGTAATGTCTGTCAGATGTTGGAATATGGTAGTAATGTCTGCCAGATGTTGGAGTAAGGTAGTAATGTCTGTTAGATGTTGGTATATGGTAGTAATGTCTGTCAGATGTAGGTATATGGTAGTAATGTCTGTCAGATGGAATATGGTAGTAATGTCTGTCAGATGTTGGAATATGGTAGTAATGTCTGCCAGATATTGGAATAAGGTAGTAATGTCTGCCAGATGTTGGAATAGGGTAGTAATGTCTGCCAGATGTTGGAATAAGGTAGTAATGTCTGCCAGATGTTGGAATATGGTAATATTGTCTGCCAGATGTTGGAATAAGGTGTTAATGTCTGCCAGATGTTGGAATATGGTAGTAATGTCTGTCAGATGTTGAAATAGGGTACGCCTATAAATATCTGCCAGATGTTGGAATATGGTAGTAATGTCTGTCAGATGTTGAATAAGGTAGTTATGTCTGTCAGATGTTGGAATATAGTAGTAATGTCTGTCAGACGTTGGAATATGGTAGTAATGTCTGTCAGATGTTGTAATATGGTAGTAATGTCTGCCAGATGTTGGACTATGGTAGTAATGTCTGTCAGATTTGGGAATAAGGCAGTAATATCTGCCAGACGTTGGAATAAGGTAGTCATGTCTATGATGTCTGCCAGATGTTGGAATTAGGTAGTAATGTCTGTCAGATGTTGGAATATGGTAGTAATGTCTGCCAGATGTTGGAATAAGGTAGTAATGTCTGTCAGATGTTGGAATAAGGTAGTAATGTCTGTCAGATGTTGGAATTTGGTAGTAATGTCTGCCAGATGTTGGAATATGGTTGTAATGTCTCAAATGTTGGAATATGGTAGCAATATCTGCCAGTTGTTGGAATATGGTAGCAATGTCTGCCAGATGTTGGAATAAGGTAGGAATGTCTGCCAGATGTTGGAATAAGGTAGTAATGTCTGTCAGATGTTGGTATATTGTAGTAATGTCTGTCAGATGTTGGAATAATGTAGTAATGTCTGCCAGATGTTGGAATAAGGTCGTAATGTCTGTCAGATGTTGGAATATAGTAGTAATGCCTGTCAGATGTTGGAATATGGTAGTAATGTCTGTCAGATGTTGGAATATGATAGTAATGTCTGCCAGATTTTGGAATATAGTAGTAATGTCTGTCAGATGTTGGAATATGGTAATAATGTCTGTCAGATGTTGGAATATGGTAGTAATGTCTGTCAGATGTTGGTATATTGTAGTAATGTCTGTTAGATGTTGGAATAATGTAGTAATGTCTGCCAGATGTTGGAATAAGGTCGTAATGTCTGTCAGATGTTGGAGTATAGTAGTAATGCCTGTCAGATGTTGGAATATGGTAGTAATGTCTGTCAGATGTTGGAATATGATAGTAATGTCTGCCAGATTTTGGAATATAGTAGTAATGTCTGTCAGATGTTGGAATATGGTAATAATGTCTGTCAGATGTTGGAATATGGTAGTAATGTCTGCGAGATGTTGGAATAAGGTAGTAATGTCTGTCAGATGTTGGAATATAGTAGTAATGACTGTCAGATGTTGGAATATGGTAGTAATGTCTGTCAGATGTTGGAATATGGTAGTAATGTCTTCCAGATGTTGGAATATGGTAGTAATGTCTGCCAGATGTTGGAATAAGGTAGTAATGTCTGTCAGATGTTGGAATATGGTAGTAATGTCTGCCAGATATTGGAATAAGGTAGTAATGTCTGCCAGATGTTGGAATAAGGTAGTAATGTCTGCCAGATGTTGGAATAAGGTAGTAATGTCTGCCAGATGTTGGAATATGGTAATATTGTCTGCCAGATGTTGGAATAAGGTGTTAATGTCTGCCAGATGTTGGAATATGGTAGTAATGTCTGTCAGATGTTGAAATAGGGTAGGCCTATAAATATGTGCCAGATGTTGGAATATGGTAGTAATGTCTGTCAGATGTTGAATAAGGTAGTAATATCTGTCAGCTGTTGGTATATAGTATTAATGTCTGTCAGATGTTGGAATATGGTAGTAATATCTGTCAGATGTTGTAATATGGTCGTAATGTCTGCCAGATGTTGGACTATGGTAGTAATGTCTGTCAGATTTTGGAATAAGGCACTAATATCTGCCAGACGTTGGAATAAGGTAGTCATGTCTATGATGTCTGCCAGATGTTGGAATTAGGTTAGTAATGTCTGTCAGATGTTGGAATATGGTAGTAATGTCTGCCAGATGTTGGAATAAGGTAGTAATGTCTGTCAGATGTTGGAATAAGGTAGTAATGTCTGTCAGATGTTGGAATTTGGTAGTAATGTCTGCCAGATGTTGGAATATGGTAGTAATGTCTCAAATGTTGGAATATGGAAGCAATATCTGCCAGTTGTTGGAATATGGTAGCAATGTCTGCCAGATGTTGGAATAAGGCAGGAATGTCTGCCAGATGTTGGAATAAGGTAGTAATGACTGTCAGATGTTGGTATATTGTAGCAATGTCTGTCAGATGTTGGAATAATGTAGTAATGTTTGCCAGATGTTGGAATAAGGTCGTAATGTCTGTCAGATGTTGGAATATAGTAGTAATGTCTGTCAGATGTTGGAATATAGTAGTAATGTCTGTCAGATGTTGGAATATGGTAGTAATGTCTGCCAGATGTTGGAATATAGTAGTAATGTCTGTCAGATGTTGGAATATGGTAGTAATGTCTGTCAGATGTTGGAATATGGTAGTAATGTCTGCCAGATGTGGGAATAAGGTAGTAATGTCTGTCAGATGTTGGTATATAGTAGTAATGTCTGTCAAATGTTGGAATAATGTAGTAATGTCTGCCAGATGTTGGAATAAGGTAGTAATGTCTGTCAGATGTTGGAATAAGGTAGTAATGTCTGTCAGATGTTGGAACATGGTAGTAATGTATGTCAGATGTTGGAATAAGGTAGTAATGTCTGCCACATGTTGGAATAAGGTAGTAATGTCTGCCAGATGTTGGAATAAGGTAGTAATGTCTGTCAGATGTTGGAATATGGTAATATTGTCTGCCAAATGTTGGAATATGGTATTAATGTCTGCCAGATGTTGGAATATGGTTGTAATGTCTGTCAGATATTGAAATAGGGTAGGCATATTAATATCTGCAAGATGTTGGAATATGGTAGTAATGTCTGTCAGATGTTGAATAAGGAGGTAAAGTCTGTCAGATGTTGGAATATAGTAGTAATGTCTGCAAGATGTTGGAATATGGTAGTAATGTCTGTCAGATGTTTAATAAGGTAGTAATGTCTGTCAGATGTTGGAATATAGTAGTAATGTCTGTCAGATGTTGGAATATGGTAGTAATGTCTGTCAGATGTTGGAATATGGTAGTAATGTCTGCCAGATGTTGGACTATGGTAGCAATGTCTGTCAGATTTGGGAATAAGGCAGTAATGTCTGCCAGATGTTGGAATAAGATAGTAATATCTGCCAGATGTTGAAATAAGGTAGTAATGTCTGTCATATGTTGGAATATGGTAGATATGTCTGCCAGATGTTGGAATAAAGTAGTAATGTCTGTCAGATGTTTGAGTAAGGTAGTATTGTCTGCCATATGTTGGAATATGGTAGTAATGTCTGTCAGATGTTGGAATATGGCAGCAATGTCTGCCAGTAGTTGGAATATGGTAGCAATGTCTGCCAGTTATTGGAATATGGTAGCAATGTCTGCCAGATGTTAGAATAAGGTAGGAATGTCTGGCAGGTGTTGGAATATAGTAGTAATGTCTGTCAGATGTTGAATAAGGTCGTAATGTCTGTCAGATGTTGGAATATATTAGTAATGTCTGTCAGATGTTGGAATATGGTAGTAATGTCTGTCAGATGTTGGAATATGGTAATAATGTCTGCCAGATGTTGGAATAAGGTAGTAATGTCTGTCAGATTTGGGAATAAGGCAGTAATGTCTGTCAGATGTTGGAATAAGGTAGTCATGTCTGTCAGATGTTGGAATATGCTAATATTGTCTGCCAGATGTTGGAATATGGCATTAATGTCTGCCAGATGTTGGAATATGGTAGTAATGTCTGTCAGATGTTGAAATAGGTTAGGCCTATTAATATCTGCCAGATGTTGGAATATGGTAGTAATGTCTGTCAGATGTTGAATAAGGTAGTAATGTCTGTCAGATGTTGGAATAAGGTAGTAATGTCTGTCAGATGTTGGTATATGGTAGTAATGTCTGTCAGATGTTGGAATATGGTAGCAATGTCTGCCAGTTGTTGGAATATGGTAGCAATGTCTGCCAAATGTTGGAATAAGTTAGGAATGTATGCCAGGTCTTGGAATATGGTTGTAATGTCTGTCAGATGTTGAATAAGGTCGTAATGTCTGTCAGATGTTTGAATATAGTAGCAATGTCTGTCAGATGTTGGAATATGGTAGTTATGTCTGCAAGATGTTGGAATATGGTATTAATGTCTGTCAGATGTTGGAATATGGTAGCAATGTCTGCCAGATGTTGGACTATGGTAGTAATGTCTCTCAGTTTTGGGAATAAGGCAGTAATGTCTGCCAGATGTTGGAATAAGGTAGTCATGTTTGCCAAATGTTGGAATAAAGTAGTATTGTCTGTCAGATGTTGGAATATGGTAGTAATGTCTGCCAGGTGTTGGAATATTGTAAACATTTCTGCCAGATGTTGGAATGTAAAATTGTCTGTCGGATGTTTCAAACAGGTAGTAATGTCTGCCAGATGTTGGAATAAGGTACGAATGTCTGCCAGATATGGGAATAGGTTAGGAATGTCTGTCAGATGTTGCAATCAGGTAATAATGTCTGCCAGATGTTGGAATAAGGTAGTAATGTCTGCCAGATGTTGGAATAAGGTAGTAATGTCTGTCAGATGTTGGTATATTGCAGTAATGTCTGTCAAATGTTGGAATAATGTAGTAATGTCTGCCAGATGTTGGAATAAGGTCGTAATGTCTGTCAGATGTTGGAATATAGTAGTAATGTCTGTCAGATGTTGGAATATGGTAGTAATGTCTGTCAGATGTTGGAATATGGTAGTAATGTCTATCAGATCTTGGAATATAGTAGTAATGTCTGTCAGATATTGGAATATGGTAGTAATGTCTGTCAGATGTTGGAATATGGTAGTAATGTCTGCCAGATGTTGGAATAAGGTAGTAATGTCTGTCAGATGTTGGTATATTGTAGTAATGTCTGTCAAATGTTGGAATTATGTAGTAATGTCTGCCAGATGTTGGAATAAGGTAGTAATGTCTGTCAGATGTTGGAATAAGGTAGTAATGTCTGTCAGATGTTGGAATAAGGTAGTAATGTATGTCAGATGTTGGAACAAGGTAGTAATGTCTGCCAGATGTTGGAATAAGGTAGTAATGTCTGACAGATGTTGGAATAAGGTAGTAATGTCTGTCAGATGTTGGAATATGGTAATATTGTCTGCCAGATATTGGAATATGGTATTAATGTCTGCCAGATGTTGGAATATGGTATTAATGTCTGCCAGATGTAGGAATATTGTATTAATGTCTGCCAGATATTGGAATATGGTAGTAATGTCTGTCAGATGTTGAAATAGGGTAGGCCTATTAATGTCTGCCAGATGTTGGAATATGGTAGTAATGTCTGTCAGATGTTGAATAAGGTAGTAATGTCTGTCAGATGTTGTAATATAGTAGTAATGTCTGTCAGATGTTGGAATATGGTAGTAATGTCTGTCAGATATTGGAATATGGTAGTAATGTCTGCCAGATGTTGGAATAAGGTAGTAATGTCTGGCAGATGTTGGATTAAGATAGCAATGTCTGTCATATGTTGGAATATGGTAGTAATGTCTGTCAGATGTTGGAATATGGTAGTAATGTCTGCCAGATGTTGGAATATGGTAGTAATGTCTGCCAGATGTTGGAATAATGTAGTAATGTCTGGCAGATGTTGGAATAAGGTAGTAATGTCTGTCAGATTTGGGAATAAGGTAGTAATGTCTGCCAGATGTTGGAATAAGGTAGTCATGTTTGCCAGAGGTTGGAATAAGGTAGTAATGTCCGTCAGATGTTGGAATATGGTAGTTATTTCGGCCAGATGTTGAATAAGATAGTAATGTCTGTCAGATGTTGGAATAAGGTAGTAATGTCTGTCAGATGTTGGAATATGGTAGTAATATCTGCCTGATGTTGGAATATAGTAGTAATGTCTGTCAGATGTTGGAATATATGGTAGCAATGTCTGCCAGTTTTTGGAATATGGTAGTAATGTCTGCCAGATGTTGGAATAAGGTAGTAATGTCTGCCAGGTGTTGGAATATGGTAGTAATGTCTGTCAGATGTTGGAATAAGGTAGTAATGTAGGCTCTCTGCAGACTCCCATTTTCATCTTGGTAGCATGTGTAAAGGATCTGCCTCATTTGCACCAGTGTGCAATTTTTTTTTCTCCTATAAGAGAGAGAGAGAGATTGGCTGTGCCTCTCTCGTAACAGAGTCGTAGATATGTGAAATAGGCTACCTTGTGCTATAGTGGGATCAAGAACAATAGAGAATTTCAAGATAAAATCAGATAGTCATATGGACGAAATGGGTTGTATGTGAAAGGGATATGCCTTTAGTGGGCCAATTGTCTCTCTGCAGATTCCCATGTTCATCTTAGTTGCATGTGTAAGGGATCTGCCTCATTTGTACCGGTGTGCAAGCAAACGAGCGACAGAGAGAGACTGGGTGTGTAAGGGATCTGCCTCTATTCGTTTAGTAACAGAGTTGTAGATATGTGGAATTGGCTACCGAGTCCTATAGTGGGATCAAGAACAATAGAGTTCAACATAAAATTAGATAGGACGAGATGGGTTGGGTGTGAAAGGCTGCCACGGGCGTGTCTGGCCACCATTTTGGATATCAATATCAAAAGTTACCCAATACAAAAATGCACCTTGTGTCAAAGTTTGGGCCCGATCCGACAAGCGGTTCCGGAGTTATTGCGTAAAAACCGGACTATATGTATTTTTATGGATGCGTGCAATACTACTTGAACCCCTGATAACGTTGCTTGCTGTTTGAGGGAGGAGGAAAGGTAAGTCACACCACACCAAAAATTGTCAAAACTTCGAAGGTCTAGAACTTTGTTATTAAACAAAGCATTTGGCAAAGGGAGGAATTGTTAAAAACCTTAGCCAATACTCTGTTATTCACCAAAAATAAATTTGAATTATCATTATTATTTGGTAGAGTTGGTATGTATAGGTAGGTTGGCTAAATAATTGGTGGAATTCGTAGGGACTCGAACTGTTTTGAGAGAGTTAAATACAAAAAAAATAATAGATCTGAATAATAAATCGACTATGTTATTAAGCACAACTGGGGGATGCGTGGAAGCCTATAGACTGTAGATGGTAAACTTTGTGTGGGAAGCGAATACGGTTTTAAAGTCATTGAAGAATAGACAGTTTTCAATGCTGCGGCCAAACTATTCCACCCATTTATATTCTTTTGGTATCAAAACGTTCGGAATCGCGAGCCTCACCCAACTACGCAAACATGGCTTTGATCATCGGCGTAGTTTTCAAGATGTGGAATTTTAAGTGGAATTCGAGTTTTTTTCAAGATTGCCGGAAAAAACCCATGTGCAAAAGCAAAACCTTCTCTATAACATTTGCGGAACATTAGTAGTGGAGTCCATATGCCAAAGCCCAATTGTTTCCTATGAGTGGGAGAGACGGTATTTAGGCGTCAATTTTTTCGGGAAATTGGCTGCCACGGACCTGTTTGGCCGCCATGCCAGATGTTTAGCATATCAAAAGTTGCCCAATACAAAAACGCACCTCTTGTGAAAGTTTGATCCCGATCCAAAAAGCGGTTCTGGAGTTATTGCGTCAAAACCGCCGTGTAAGAAGAATTTGGATGAATAAGTGGGTTTAATGATTACAATAGGGGTTCCACGTAGGGGTTGAACCCCTAATAATCATGGGGAAAATCAGAGAGAAACACATAACTATCGGGTAAGTGGAAAATATATATGGACAGGCGGACAGGGGGAGGAGAGGGGTATACAAATGACAAAAGTAAACAGGATACATAACCACCAAAAGAAAAACATTAACACAGATAATATACGAATGGAAAATAACCGGGAAAACTAATACAACGAATAGAAAAGAAAAGAAAATCGAAAAACAGTAAACGTAACCAGCAAGAAAAACACAGACCCCTTGTGCTCACCTATACTGTATATACTTTCATATAAAGGCTGAGGCAGAATATCATATATGGTGAGCCCCAATATACAGTATATACAGAATTGGAGGCCTATATTTCCTGGCCTTGTTTCTATCCCGGCACGGGGTTCTTCCTTTAAGGGGAGATTTCCACCTGGAGGATTTTGTTCTGAACCTCTTTCTCCCTTATGTTTAGCCCCATTGCTTGTGAGATTTAAAGACGCTTGCTCCATTAGTTTGGCGATTTTAAGAACCCTCGCCCCATTTCTGTCAATTTTAAGACCATTCGTGCCATTTAGGTGTCGATTTTTTCCTGGCGAGCGATAGCGAGCCTGTAATTTAAGGGGAACCGGCCTTCGGCCGGGACATTTTTCTACCGAAAAATGTACAAATTTATCTTGAAAGGGGGTCAAGGGAGAGTAATTTTAAGCTTGATGGAAGTCTAGGGAATCAACTAAAAACCTCCCCTTAAGGGGAGGTGGGCGTATTTATTTGCTCATTTATGTGTTTGTTTAATATTTGTATTTAATTGCCTTGCTAGACTTCCATCAAGCTTTAAAAAAAAAAAAAAAAAAACACACACACACACACACACACCCTAGAATCCCCTTCAGAATAAATGTATACATTTTCCTTTTAAAAGGACAGGGTCGCTATCGCTCGCCTGGAAAAATAATAGACACCTAAATGGCACGAAAGGTATTATAATTGAAAACGAAATGGGGCGAAAGGTGTTAAAATGACCAAACTAAAGGGCCGAACGTCTTAAAATCTCAAAACAAATGGAGCTAATTAACACGAGTGAGAAAGGGGTCCACAAAAAACAACCATCCCCCTTAAGGGGAGGTATTTAGTTTGTTCCCTAGACCTCCAGCAAGCTTAAAATTACACCCCCTTGAGTCCCTTTCAAGAATAATTTGAAAAAATTTCAGTAGAAAAATGTCCTGGCCGAAGGCCGTTTCCTCTTAAATTACAGGCTCGCTATCGCTCGCCAGGATAAAATCGACACCTGAATAGCACGAAAGGTTTTAACATGGGGTGAAAGTTCTTATAAACGCCAAACCAACGGGGCGAGCGTTTTATAATATCAAAAGCAATTGGGATAAACATAAGGGAGAAAGGGGTCCAGAAAAAAATCCCTCAAGTGGAGATCTCCCCTTAGTCTTTCCTTTCTATTTGCAACCCTATAAGTATGTTTGAATGTTTGTGTTTCGATCCTTGTGTAAATGTAATCCAGGGGTGCCCACTTTTCTTCATACTTACATAGTGGCTTTCTTATATTATTTACATTTGTTATTGAGATGCGACAGGGCAATGAAATGCCAATCATTCCCTTCCAGCACCAAACCACAACCAACATCACCTCCAATCCCCCGTTACGCATTGCTTGCATAAACACACAACACCCCGTGGAGCGTTGCCACCCTACAGCTCACCATCATTGGGTAAGGAGAAACAAGTGCAAAGTGAAGCTGGGTGACTCACCTAAAACACGGTCGATCATAGAAAACCAGGGTCCCTACCATGCATAGAAAACTTAGAAAGTGGGAGGGACTACCCTAACCACATGAGAAACGTTTAGCCAACACTGAAAATAACCAAAATGCCCATCAAAGCTATCCGTGTGTCCCGATCTTCAGAAATGATCCAAACAGTGATAAAGGAAATATGCCTATTCCCCATTTCCCCCAAGCCCACCATATCCTAAGAAATGGCATAAATACCCTTAACCAAGACAATGCCATTATCGACCAGGGTCAAGGAGTAAATCTAGACAGTGAACAAATACCCCAAACCCTCCCAATTCATGATCAAAGGCTTTCCGTTCCCTTCAACCGTGAGGTAGAAAAGTTAAGCCGGTATCACACGAGCACTTTTTCACTCAACAATTATATGCAACACTGGTCTAGCAGCTAATGAGGTAAACATTTAATATTTTTCTGTGACCTAAATTCATCTATCATCAGTCTAGTTTCCGATACCATTGTGAAATATTCCAAAAATATTGCCAGAAAAATCTTGATAATCGAATGTTGACTATAAAATCTCTCGTGTGATACCGGCTTTAGAACAAATTAGTGCGACCGACTCTCGAGAAACAATAAATAATAGAGGCGCACACGTGCCCCTGTTGCCTCAGAGTCCGGTCTCCTTGATGTCGACCAAATCGGGGTCACTATGCACATTGGGGATAGAAAAGTCAAGCCTTTAGCTCGTAGTTTCATATACCATTTTGGGTTTGGAAATCAAAGGTACAATCGCGCTACGAAGTCATCACTCGATTCCCAGTACCTTTCATTCAGAAAGTGCTATCTGGCAACAATTGAGGCTCTACTATATTCATTTATTACACACCGGGGAGAACTGTATTTAAGGAAACAATACCAGAAACACGATAATTAAGTATTACTGCAATATATCTCTCTCATTATGTGAGAGCAAACCAAATAATACGAAAGTTGAGACTAACCTGAACGAAAGAATGTGAAACTCATAGTATTTCGATCACTAGATTCAGGATTAAAATGTGGAGGAGTCCCTTAATGCTTGTATTACTTTTTAAACCAACAATACTGGAAGAAAAGTATCTCATAAAATTAAAACCAACAGTTAAAAGTATTATTCAAACCACAAGTGTCAATAAGTCAATAAACATATAACAGATTTTTCATCTTCCACATTTAATTCTCTAAGTGGGACAACAGTCGGCTTGAAAAACAAAGCGTCTCCAGTATATTTTGGGAGAAAGCTTGAATACTCGAGAACAGCTTGTAATTTGTATAGACAGACGATGAATTTTCACTTTTAGAATATATAATAACCCATAGGGACACCCATATAAAGATGGAAGATGGAAAGGCAAGTGTTAAAGTACAAAGGTGGATATAAAAGCAAGAAGATACATCCCCCCTCATATCCTGACAATGACTGACTTGGTCGCTGAATATCCTCCGGGCCTGGGAGTTCAAGATGCTAGATAGCGCATGCAAATTAATTACTCTCATTATTCTATAAAGAAATTGAAAACAAACATTACTTATATTTATGCAAACTACAACATGAATCAAATTTAGAGGGCACAAATAGGTTAATTTTGTCAGTAGGCCAATTATTGGGAATATCCAAAGACCAATAGTTTAAAATTAGGAAACGTCTGGGCTCCTAGTAGCAGTGAAGAGTTGCCAGCGGTAGCCAGATTTGGGGACTTTGGTCCGAGAGTTAAAAAAATTGAGTCATGACTTCTTAGCGCGATTGTACAAGTAAAGGCGAGGAACTTAATTCCTTAGTTACTGAGTCGCATCCGTGCCCTGGGAGCCCAGTAACTAGTTCTATTGCAAGCAGCATTTTATGTGCACTTGCAAAAGAAACCCTTGACTTCTCACAGACTAGCCACTCAAGTCTTTCTCAAGACTCTGTGTTTATGCACAGTATGGAGACTGACTTATTGGTTGGGACGCCCTTTGATCAGAGCTTATTAGACGACTCTAATACTTTTGATGCAAGCGTAGATAACCTTTATCAGACTACATTTGCATCACTGTATTCTTTTGAAGTTTCAAACTGTTTGCCTTTGTCATATCTGCCTATGCCTGTTAATACCTTCAGTATTCCAGGTGTAGGGGATTTTTTTATCCTCCATTAGCCTCAGCGCGGATTGTGACCAAGATTTTGGCGAGCCAGGGAAAGAAAGAGAGAGAGACGAGCGTACCCTATAGTTGTTTGGTCCAGAGCCTGCCTGCGGCGTGTGAAGCCAGAGGCCCTATAGCAAGTCGTGTCGGGACAACTACAAGCTACACCAGTGCGCCATATTCGATCTACCAGTGCCTCCTCTATCTACATAAATAATTTAAGTGCTTCCTATGTTCGTATTAGGTAACGATGATTGTTGTGAGGGTCTAGACCAAGGTATGATAAGGTTCACCCAATACTAACGTAATACACAAAGATTTTCCCTTCTTCCCTCTATCCTTTTATTACCCGTTGCTCCAGTTTTGGGAGAACATTTACACTGCTGTCAGGCGGAAAACATTTATATACTTCTATGTATATAGGCTCCTATGTTCATTATTGTAGAAATATACAAACATTGTCCGGGGAATAAATACATACATATTACAGGTCAACTTGAACACTTATTCAGACCTTTTTTATACGCTACGTCTCGTCAGGGTACAAGTCCAATAGTGAATAGTTCAAGTTGCGAGTAATCTGCTCCTCAGTCATATATTTTGGCCATTATATTTATCACAAGTTTATGAGTTGTTAATTCATATTTATGACTCTTTGAGTTTATTGCATTTAAATGTCTGTTCAAGTCGCTTAGACTTACTGTTCGTTTAGAGATCAAATACTTATCAGTGCTACGTTAATTACATCGCAGTAACTATTATCTATACTTTTGCCAAGCCATATTTGAGAGCTTGTATATTTATATCAGGACTTTATTTATTGTGATTTGAGGCTATTCGTCTCGTATGTTATTCATTGTATGTTCAATTGTAACTTTATGATTCTATTTATATGAATGTTATGATTATTGTTCCAGAGACATATCGAGATTGTACCCTAGTCACTAAGGAATACAAAAGAGTAAAACTGCTTGTGTGTATTCTGTGTCCATTGCTTATTACTGAAGAATTGTATATAGAGCCAAGGCTAATCTTTGCCCAGCGGAGAGGCATTATAGTTGACGATTAGCGCAGATTCCTAAGGTGGAAATCGCAATCAGTCTATATCACGTTTTCTTATAAACGTGGCATAACAGTTACATTATCAGTCTCTGCTTCAATATTGTTATTTCATATATTATTCCCGCATACGTACTTCGTCGTTCTTGCTTTCTCTAATTGACCCTTTCTGTACCGGAGACATCCGTTTCATATATTCTGGCAACTATTAGACGATTTTGTTCACCTTAGAAGGATGTCTACCAATTAAAAGACTACAAACTATCTCAATATCACATAATCCTCCGCTTAGGCTTTCCAGAATTAATCTATACAACGAGCTACCTCTCACCGAAATACATTTTCGCTGAGAAAATATTCGTCAACAATAATACAAATATATTTGTTTTAAATTGTTCATGATTGGAGGACACCATTCGGTGTAAAGATTTTGTTTCCGTTCAATTTGTGTTTTCCTTTCTCCATCCTTAAAAACATAATAATATAAACTCCCAATATGTTGTTGATCTCGACCACACTACCACCATGTTGTGTTCAAAACAAAAACAAGATTAATTTGTATGCTTAATGTTTGACAGTAGGGGCGAGCACGTTATTAGATACAGTTCTTGTCAAATAATGTGATAGGTGGACGCTAACGAAACTTCCAATCCATCCGCACCCTCTACCTTTTAGTCTTGCTAAACTTGAAAAACTTAAATGGTTCTCGGTAAGGACTTTGTATGGACTAGAATACTAGATGGATCACCTGGTCTTGTTTCTGTCAATCGCTCACATTATTTGGACAATATTACTGTTACCATGAGTGCTACTCTAAGTAGAGTGACCTGACGAAGCTATCTGCGAAACTTAGTCAAAGTGCTCCACCTCATATGGTGTTTCGATTCACAAATTGATACATTTGTACATATGTATTATTCAAATATGCCTTTCGTTACATTTACGTCATTACCTTTGTAAAAATACTGTATACTTGTCTATCAAACACTCCTTATAATGACAAGCTTATCCCCTTGAGCACCAGCGACGTGTTATTTTTTTATTCTAGCTATATTAAGATGATATTATGCAGCTTAGGAAGGATCTGTTGTAGTAAAAAGGGTTGTTTGAGATAGTTTGAAGCCTTAATTATGGCTAGAGGTCCTTCCTAATCTGAATATAATTGTCTAAGAGTTGCCAAAACATAATGAAAATGAAGTCACTGGTACTGTATGGTTTATGCTCAGTTTACAAAATATACATAATACATCCTCTTGCTCCTCTACAAAATATACATAATACATCCTCTTGCTCCTCTTGCTCCTCTACATTCCTCTACATTCCTCTACATTCCTCTACATTCCTCTACATTCATCCCTGGCGTTTATTGCTATCTAAGAGCCATAACCTTTTGGCTCTCTCCCTATCGACACTTTGCGTCCCAATCCCAACATCTGCAGTGCCAGTAAACATGTCTTCCAGAATATTGCAGCTGGGGGTTTAAAGTGTGAGAGTGTGAGTGAGAGACCGTTAGTAGAGACAATAATGAGAAAGTACGAGAGCGCAATGGGAAGGAAAAGGGGAAATAACAGGACAAATTAAAAATATTAGTTTCTGCACGGATGCTTACTCCTTTCAGTTAATATATATATATATATATATATATATATATATATATATATATATATATATATATATAGGGTGTCCCAGGGAATAACTTTGGGAAATGATAAAACAAGGAATTCTAAGCATAAAATGTTCTATAACAAGAAGTCCAAATTTCAACCATTATTAAGATATATATATGTAGTGCCCTCCCCCGCATCACTGTAATGGACTCTTCCATGTCAAATAGTTGCCAACTGGTCCAAAGTAAGCTAATATGTCTATAATCATTATGTAACTTACAGAATTATAATATTTTTATATTAACACGGTATAATAATTGCAGTTAGATGGAGGTGTGGTAGGCACTAGGACAGCTGGGCTAGCCTAATGGGTAAATACATATGAACATACCATTTTCAACATGCAATATCTCTAATTCGGTTGAGATTTTGAATATTTCTTATAGAACATTTTAGGCTTAGAATACCTTTTCCCAGAGGTATATGAGTGGCAGTGGTATTGGGTGGTATGATGGGAGCCTGTTGACTGATGACAGAAGAACATGGAAATCATTCATGCGTGGCCTCCCTCTCGGGGATTACGGCATCTGGCATTAGATATACAGTATACGTCGTTGTCAATATCTTTGTGGAAGGACAAAGCACAGCGCGCACTGCAGATTTTCAAGACACTGTTGCTCTCAGTCTGGTGATATGGTTGTGATCTTGCGATACATGGACACTAAACAGTTTATTGAAAAGAGGCATAAACTCCTATCATACAAACTGCCTCAGCATTGGCATCACAACATAGCAAACCAGCATCCTGTAACTCGAAGCGCATTCAATTTAACTTTTTCACGTGGCTCAAGCTTCGGCTATATGGGCAAGTGGTTTGTGTACCTAACGTTGAGCCTGCTCATACGGTGATATTTGAAGACCACGTTTCTCATGGTTCAGGCAAATTGATCAGTCAACTTGTGAAGAACTAATTGGTTGGGAAGAATCACGACCTGGAACTTCACCCAGAGAGAACCTGGAGGATAAATGCAGCTGCACGCCATCCTATCAATATCTCCTTTCGATTGATTGATAGATTGTTTTGGATTTCAAGAGAGGTTGGAGACACTAGCGAATATCTGAGGCACAACAAAATGGTTATATGATTTGTAGATAAAATGTTATAACACAAAGATGTATTGTCAGGAAAATAGTCCCCTCTGTTTGGTCTATAAAATCTTCTGATTCTTCATGCCAAGTAAATAATTCCATAAATCAGTGTTAAGATCTCGCAGACCGATGTCCTTTCTCTAGCTATGTTAGCCTTCATTATACCACATGCTTTAAAGTTCTAACACCATAAAATATTATTTTATTCTCCCTATTTTCATATTTTCTGATAATTAATTTCCATATCTCCTTAATTTTCAGTATTTGTTATAACAACTTGAACCTAATTGATGTGGTATATTCTCTCAAAACCCTTTTTCTATTTTCTCATATTTGATTTTCGTAAAAAATCCAGAAATTCATTATAGTAGTTCTAAATCCCTTACAAAAATCTTAACCCATTTCCTGCGGCCACCTATAAATAACTGCCCTTGCCATTGTAAGGTAATTTCGGTAATGTGCCTTAATTATAACTTGCCCTAACACAGTAAGTACAAGAGCCAACGAAATAACACAATTTTCATTGAAAGATTCCAATTTAAATTGTCCTATAAAAATCTAGTTAACCTGTACTGTACCGTAGGATACAGTAAAAAAAAGTCCCCAGCAGTCCCAAGCAATGTGGCCAAAATGACAGGAGAGACCACCTATTCACCTCAAGAGATAATGCAAGAATGGATCTATCACTTTTTTTTTTTTTTTTTTTTTTTTTTTTTTTACAAGACTTTGAAAAAACAAAAATCAGCCTTGTACAGGCAGTTACAAGACAAGTACATTACTGACGGATATAACCGTCGCTGGGACTGGGGAGTTACTTATCGCCGTCGCTGGGATTAGACGGGTTAACCCACATACGTTTCCTGTGGCCCTGAGTGTGTTGGAGGCAATGTCTGTGTTTAGCCGGATAAGGGCCCCAAACCAAGCATCATTTTTCACCTGGTTTCATAATTTTCCACTTGCTATAACTCTATGAAAGAAACAGTTAGGGAAACAAGTAATGTGTTTGAATATAGTATGAGTTATGGCCTGTAAATTGAATTGAACCTCATATTCGTACCTCAAATGTAACCCTCACAAATATGTATAAGAGGATCTGTTTATGCGTGTAAGACAGATTCCAAACATCTCTTGCAAGCACGCATACCCACTGACTAGGAAGGCTCGTGGCACACTAAATTTGTCACAGGAGGGGAGCCTGAAGCTCTATCTTACATCTGGCAACAGAGGAAACTGTTTAATAATACCAAACGTCAGAGGTAACACCTGATAACTAAAAAGTATTCTCCATAGAGACATGATATAAGAATTTCTTTGTTAATGTAGTAAAAGGGCAAACATATATTTAGAATATGTCAATGGTAGTAATAAACACTAGTGTACACAACAGTAAGCTATGAGAACAGGAGGTTAACGAATTAAAGAGTCAATTTAAAATGAGACAGTGGATGAAAAAAAGTCCTCCAATCAAGTTGTAAATGAAGCTTGTTCCGGCCTCACTGACACAGTAAAGGCAGAAACACAGCTGGACTTCCCTGTTGTGTTTAAACTGGGGATAGTGAAAAGCTACAACACAGAGCAAATATGGACACATGCATTTTCCTAGCTTCGTTGGAAGCAACGTTCCAATGCTTTAATTTATGTGTTTTCATAACTGTTTTATAGATAATAGATGGAAATTAAATCTCGATTTTTGCACAATGATAATGATTACACAAAACATATCATTAGCCGTTCCTTTCATACATCCACCTTGGAATATCTATATTATATTGTTCTTCCCTGAAATAAACCTCAATCAATGAACACATTATATCTACGACCTACAACATTCACAGACCTTTAGGGTTACAAAGTTAACACAGAGCTTGAGGATATTGCATTTGCCTAACCACTATTAAAAAAAAAAAAAAAAAAAAAAAAATATATATATATATATATATATATATATATATATATATATATATATATATATATATATATATATACTGTATATATATACCGTATAACTCGCTCGATATGAAACCGTTACGAATGCCTATTTATAAAAATTTATATTAGGTGTAAGGATGTTTGCTTTGTTTTATTATCTTCATCATACCATGAGCAATATGTATCACCATAAATGTATAGCTCTAAAGCACCTTACAACAAAATAAATAACAAATAATGTAACCTATTGTATACAAGTGCGAGTTCAAGAGCCATGATCGTAAATGGTTTTGCTATTGTATTCATATAAATTATAATTATTAATGATAGATAAATTAGTATTGTGTTTTTGAAAAGTGTGTGAGAAATGCTTGTCATTGCATACATAAAAAAAACTATTGTCATCACTGAAAATTCTGATATATAACGGTGCGAAGTCGAAAGATGTTGGAAAACATAACAAATTTGTAATCTGCATCACTTTTATCAACGTTTCTATATATGTTGCGGACTTTGCTACTGTAATACTGTAGATTGGCTTTTTATCTTTCTATTGAGATAAAACAGATTGTACTAATTGTAATTCTTGTTACTGAAAATCTACGTAGAATGAATGTTTTGGTCACACATGCATTATTTTCATTTGTCAAGTAACGATTTGTATTATATGCATATCAAATCAACCATTGATAGTAAATAGGTTCTATTGACCTATTTGAAATTGGCATGAACATTTGTTTATAATTTCATATACAATTATGTTTATTGCTCAGCTTATAACGAAATTGTGATGGTGTAAACTATACAAAAACAAAAAACAATGTTATATATCAATTTTCGATGTGATATTTGATCTTGTGGGATTTTTTTCCGGAATTATATTAGTATAGGTGTTGCTCTATCTTTGGATGTATAATACATTGCATGTAGAGGCAATTATTGTGGACTAAAACAGAGTTATAACCTACGTGTTTCACCTCCCAGTATTGCAATTAGCACTTGAGAGTGAACCGTAGTGGTAGTCTGTTTACAAGAAGCCTGACCAAGCATGAGAGAGGTCAATGGAAGTTGGATAAGGTAGAGTTTTAGTTAATGCTATGAAAATGTATGTATCAGGCACATTCCCCACTTTTCCTATTTGTGTGTGCTTTTTTTTTATTATTATTATACAGTTGTTCTACTGCATTATACAGTATGCACTTGTTCTACTGCATTATACAGTATGCGCTTGTTCTACTGCATTATACAGTATGCACTTGTTCTACTGCATTATACAGTATGCACTTGTTCTACTGCATTATACAGTATGCACTTGTTCTACTGCATTATACAGTATGCACTTGTTCTACTGCATTATACAGTATGCGCTTGTTCTACTGCATTATACAGTATGCGCTTGTTCTACTGCATTATACAGTATGCACTTGTTCTACTGCATTATACAGTATGCACTTGTTCTACTGCATTATACAGTATGCACTTGTTCTACTGCATTCCATAATAAGGAGGAAGCATTCAAACGGTACCATTGGCTTCAAATTTCGGAATCTCGCATTTTCTGTTTCTGCCCAGAATCAAGGCAAATCTGGCATTCGGCTCGCCAATAAATCTTTCATCAATAACAAATTATCTAAACTCTCCAAGTATAGCCCTTCACAAGCTTTTTGGCATATTGCCAAAAATCTCTCCAAAAATATTGCTTCCTCGTCTTTCCCTCCTCTTTTCCACTTTGACAGTACTACCGTCACCTCTTCCTCTGACAAAGCTGAGCTCTTTGATCAAACTTTCACTAAAAACTCCACTTTGGATGATTCCTGTGCTACTCCTCCCTCTCCACCCCCCTCTCACTTCCTGATGCCCAAGATCATAATCTCTTCTAAGGATGTATTTTCTGCCCTCTCTGGCCTTAATACTAAGAAGGAATACGGACCGGATGGTGTTCCTCCTGTTGTACTCAAAACTGTTCTTCCGTGCTGACTCCCTGCCTAGGCAAACTCTTTCTTCTCTATGTTTCCTCTAACTTCTTTCCTTCTTGCTGGAAGTTTCCTCTTATTCAACTTGCCCCAAAGAAGAGTAACCACTCCCAACCCTCTAACTATTGTCCAATTGCTCACATTTCTTGCATCTCTAAAGTTTTAAAACTATTCTTAATTCAAAATGGCGCTATTATTTGTCCATGACTGGCTTGAAGATTTTGTCCACTGCTGGTACTCACAATCCATCTTTCACAACTGATATTATTATAAAAACAACCTCCTCCACCACTGGTTGTTGGCTTTCATCCACGACTGGGACAAACCTACCACAGCTACAATTCATCACCTTAACCCCTTGAAGCTCTGACGCGTTTTAGAAGTTTATTTTGGCTATCATTAGACTATTTTATGCAGCTTAGGAAGGATCTGCGGGTATTAAAAGGGTAAATACTATCTCAATCAATCCTTTGACTTCCGTATACCGTTACTAATCTGCATAAAATCGTCTAATAATTGCCAGAAAACAGAACAGAAACGCGTTTTGGAGCTTGAAAGGGTTAACAGAGCATATGGCACCTCAGCTTCCATTCGGCCTGGGCTGACCGTCTCCACCAGTCTCAGGCAAGAGGAACACAAAGGTTTGGACTAGATTCTCACCTGTGTGCCTCATTAGCAATGGAGTCAGCTAGAAACCTTTGCGGCCTCACTTAAAGCCAGCTACAAAGTGGAACCTCTGAAAGCTAACCTAATAATCATTGCGAGTTACTTGCACCAGATAGAAGTTAAATTTGACATACTTACCTCTGGAGTCTTTGTTCCTTTATTTTCGATATAATTCTACTCACAAACACAACAAACACAACAAACACAACAAACACAACAAACAAACAAACACAACAAACAAACACAACAAACAAACAAACAACAAACACAACAAACAAACACAACAAACACAACAAACAAACACAACAAACACAACAAACAAACAAACAACAAACACAACAAACACAACAAACACAACAAACACAATCAAACACAACAAACACAACAAACACAACAAACACAACAAATGGCAGAGATACAATAATCCTAAACCGTGATAAATATTTACTTCTAAACTCTTTGATACTGCGACAGTTGCTGAATTGGTCGTGTGTGTAAACAAGGGCCCTGGCAGCTCGTTACCAGCGCACACAGTTAGTTAGGTTCCAGGGATAACTGTCGACACCCAACGCAACACCGAGAATATTCATGAAGGTAAAACACAACAGCCACAGAGAGAGAGAGAGAGAGAGAGAGAGAGAGAGAGAGAGAGAGAGAGAGAGAGAGAGAGAGAGAGAGAGAGAAATCAGAGCGAGGGAAAGATAAAAATTAACAGTTTTAATACATGCAAATTAACATAGCTAGTTCAGATAGTATATAGTTCAGATAGTATATAGTTCAGATAGTATATAGTTCAGATAGTATATAGTTCAGATAGTATATAGTTCTGAATAAATTTGATAACTACATTGAAAATAAATATAAGTTTACCTTAGACACCCATGTTATCCGTGAGGGGCCACAAACTGAACTGAGGTACTGTACCTACCAACAAAAACTCTTAGGTTAAGGGGAGGAAGGTGGTTTTTCGAGTCCTCCTCCTCCCTCATGTTTAGCCCTATTAGTTATGAGATTTAAAGACATTCGCCCCATTAGTTTGGCGATTTTCAGATCTTTTGTCCCATTTCTTTGCCAATATTAAGACCATTCGTGCCATTAAATTAAGGGGTCTATTTTTTTTCCTGGCGAGCGATAGCGAGCCTGTATTTGAAGAGGACTCGGCCTTTGGCCGGGACATTTTTCTACCGAAAAATTTACAAATTAAGATCGAAGGGGGGTCTTGTGGGTGTTCTTTTTTAAAAGTTTGATAGAGGTTTTGAGAGCAAACTAAACCCCTTCCTTAACATGTTCAGTTGGGCAAGTAGAAAGTGCGATCAAATATTGGGGTATAAGTAGACATCTGGTAGTTCCCTGTAGTAACCCCATGTACATTTAATAATGAATCACTCAGATGTTCGGTGGAAGATGATTGGCAGAATGTGTGAGTGGTGGTGTAGCAAATAGTGTCATCCTTTAATAAGTAAATACAGGTAAATTACTAATAAGTGGTGAATAACAATGTATAGAGAACAATGAAGTATTTAATGAACGAACGTGGAGTATAATAGCGTTGGTAAAATAATATGCGCTAGCAATATGCAAAACATAACTGGCAACATGGCATAGAAGAGAAGAACGCCAGGTACTTATTTTGTTTATTCATGATCTCCTAAGCTGCTGAACGAGATCTGCTAAAGCAGACTAATATAATATGTTGACCTCTGAAAAGAGAACAGTAATGTTAATTGTAATGTATCCGATATAATATATATAATTATATATATATATATATATATATATATATATATATATATATATATATATATTTGCGGATGATACAGTTCTGATGAGTGATAATGAATGGGAGTTGCAGGGTCTGGTAAATGAGTTTGGAACAGTGTGCGAGAAACGGAATTTGAAGGTAAATGCGGGGAAGAGCAAGGTTATGGTCTTCGAAAGGGGTTAAGTCACAGAGTGTGAGGTGAAGCTGAACGGTCAGGCTATGGAGATCGTCAACTCTTTTAAGTATCTGGGCAGTGTGTTGAGTAAAGATGGGACTATGGATGAAGAAGTGCGGGAGAGGGTACAACAGGGGAAGAGGGTTGTAGGAACGCTAAGAGCAGTAACAAGAAATAGGGTGGTCAGTATGGAAGTGAAAAAGTCCTTGCATGACAGTGTGGTAATCCCGACACTAACTTACGGAAGCGAAGCATGACCGTTGGTTGAGAGACTCAGACCAAGAGTGAGAGCAGTGGAAATGAATTACTTAAGGAGTGCGTGCGGAGTTACATGGAGGGATAGACAGACTAATGAGGAAGTAAGAAGGAGGTGTGGTGTGGAGGTAGATGTGCTGGAAAGTGTGAAAAGGAACAACTTGAGATGGCTCGGCCATATGGAACGTATGGAAAGCGAGAGAATGACTAAGAGGGTGTACGAAAGCGAGGTGGAGGGACAGAGAGGGAGAGGTAGACCGAATGAGAGGTGGAAGGATGGAGTGAGGAAGTACATGAACGAAGGTGGTGCTGGTTGGGGGGAGGGGCGTCGACTGACTGGGGACAGAGGTGCATGGGGGCGGTTCGTTCGTGGTCACCCCTTCGGGGATCACGGCGTCAGGCAATAGATAGATAGATAGATATACTGTATATAATTATACAGTATATATATATTGTTTATATGTGTGTGTGTGTGTGTGTGCGTATGTGTGTTACTCAGTTACTCAGTTACTTTGTTCGTCAAGGGGAATCCACGCAATGCGAGCTAAGCTCATTATTATCGCGCCTCCTTAACTGGGAATGTATTGCGTGAAATGCATGTTAAGTGTTTTATGTACTGTTGGAATGGCTGTGGATGTGTGTAGTCTGTATTTTAGCCAATTGGCGACATCGGAAACGAAGGCTTAGGGTGGATCTGTATGGTACCATTCTCACTATAGACGGTACCGTCTCGCCCGAAGGCTTAGGTAGCCATCAGCTTAGGTGAACCATATGATACCCATCTCGCCTTGTACCATTTTTGCCAACCCCAGATTGGACGTCACAACGTCGTCCACTTATTCCAGGTACCTATTTACAGCTAGGTGAACTGAGGCTAACACATGAAAGGAGACAAGCCCAATTTGTCTCCGCCCGGCCGGGGATTGAACCCCCGACCCCTCGTGTGTGAGACGAGAGCTCTACCTACTAGGCTACGGGCTGTGTGTGCGTGTGTGTATGTGTATGTGTGTGTGTGTGTGTGCCGGTTTATTCAAAGGTTCATTGGAAAATCAAGCTATTTATTACATTACAATCAACTTTCTTGAGAACAAATCGACACCTGGATGGGGATAAACGTCTTAAAACAGTAGGCTGAATGGTGCCGAATGGATACAAGCCAGACAACGAGGGAAAACAAGCAGGTGACCCCCCCTCAAAGTTATACGTCCCCAAAACTGTAAGCTTAGGTGTTAGGAGCACAGACTGGTGGCTAAAGTTGTTATCCTCGCATCATATTTCCCAGCACACCCTCTACTTGGTCAACACTAGTGAACCACCATAAAGAATACAAGTTCCTTGCTTATAGTGCAAGTTCCCGGCTTAAGGGGGGTCACCGGTTTGTTTTATCTTTCTCTCCTTTTCTCTCTCTCTTGCTTGTATCCATTCGGCCCCATTCAGCCAACTGTTTATCCCCATCCAGGTGTCGATTTCTTCGTGGCGAGCGATAGCGAGCCAGCATTGTATGGAGAAATCCGGCTTCGCCGAAGACATTGTACTACCGAAAAATGTACAAATTTAGCTTGTTGTCTTAACAAAAATATATATATACATGCTGGCTCACTACCGCTCGCCAGGAAAATATTGACACCTGGATGGGGGTAAACGTCTTAAAACAGTAAGCTGAATGGGACCGAATGGATACAAGTCAAAGAGAGAGGGAGAGAAAGAGAAAAAAAGCGAGGTGGGCTCCCTTAACGAGGCAACTTGGTACAGTAACTGGCACATATCGAGCAATTAAGGGGAATTTACTGTGCTTTAAATATATTAGTTAACTGAGTTTCCTCCATATATTACTGTGAACTGGTTACATACTTGTAATATTAAGTAATCCAATATCCATTAGCTTTATTAAATAATGTTGCATGTGTTCTATATGTCCTGCATGTTATGGCCCGTGACGTAATATAAAGTTCAGCTCATGTAAATTCAACACTATTATTTTATTCTAGTTCTAATCCGCTTTACAATAAATAATAATCAGCTTTACAATAAATAATAATCAGCTTTACAATAAATAATAATCCGCTTTACAATAAATAATAATCAGCTTTACAATAAATAATAATCAGCTTTACAATAAATAATAATCAGCTTTACAATAAATAATAATCAGCTTTACAATAAATAATAATCAGCTTTACAATAATAATCAGCTTTACAATAAATAATAATCAGCTATATAATAAATAATATTCATATTTACAATAATAATCAGCTTTACAATAAATAATAATCAGCTTTACAATAAATAATAATCAGCTTTACAATAAATAATAATCAGCTTTACAATAAATAATAATCCGCTTTACAATAAATAATAATCCGCTTTACAATAAATAATAATCAGCTTTACAATAAATAATAATCAGCTTTACAATAAATAATAATCCGCTTTACAATTAATAATAATCAGCATTACAATAAATAATAATCAGCTTTACAATAAATAATAATCAGCTTTACAATAAATAATAATCAGCTTTACAATAAATAATAATCAGCTTTACAATAAATAATAATCAGTTTTACAATAAATAATAATCAGCTTTACAATAAATAATAATCAGCTTTACAATAAATAATAATCAGCTTTACAATAAACATTTATATTCAACTTAAGGGGGGATCCTTCACTTTTTGGTAGAGTTTTTCATTTATTTATTATTTTTATAGTTTCCTCGCTAGACCTCCATCAATCTTAAAAAGACGCCCATTAAACCTCCTTTCAAGACAAATTTGTACATTTTTCGGTAGAAAAATTTCCCGGCCGAAGGCCGGTTCCTCTTAAATTACAGGCTCGCTATCGCTCGCCAGGAAAAAATCGACCCCTAAAATGGCAGGAAAGGTCTTAAAATTGACAGAAATCGAGCGAAACTTCATAAAATCGCCAAAATAATGGGGCTAAAGATGAGGGAGAAGGTGGTCTAAAAAAGCGCCATGTCTCCCCTTAAGGGTTCAAAGAATGGTTACCGCCTCTGTGAACTTATACACTCCACCAGGTCGACCTTCCTTCTGGATGCATGCTAATATACAGTTAGATCAAATGTATTCATATTGATTAATGTTCAATATTTATCAAGGGAACCCACCTCGGTTTTTTGTTTTCTCTTTCTCTCCCTCTCTCTTTGGCTTGTATATATTCGGCCCCATTCAGCCTACTGTTTTAAGACGTTTACCCCCATCCAGGTGTCCATATTTTCCTGGCGATGGGTAGCGAGCCAGCATATATATATTTTTGTTTGGACAGCAAGCTAAATTTGTACATTTTTCGATAGAAATTTCTCTGGCAAAGCCGGATCTCTCCATAAATGCTGGATCGCTATCGCTCGCCAGGAAGAAATCGAGACCTGGATGGGGATAAACGTCTTAAAACAGTTGGCTGAATGGGGCCGAATGGATACAAGCCAGGGAAAGAGAGAAAAGGAGAGAAAGATATAAAAACAAAACTGATACCCCCCTTAATGGATTTGATATCAGAATACAGCCGGCCATATTCATAAATCATTCTCCTCCATACAGTTAAATGTTACATTAAAGCTGATGTTCTGCCTCAGTTGCTATGTGCCAGAAAGTCTATAATTATCAGACCTTCACAATTGACGTGTCCAAGCCTCCTGGGTGTTGCTGACTTAAGGGGAGACAGACCGTTTGTTTGGTCATTCATTCCTTAAGTTTCCTCACTAGGCCTCCATCAAGCTTAAAAAAAAAAAACCTAGACCCCACTTCAAGATAAATTTGTACATTTTTCGATAGAAAAATTTCCTGGCCGAAGGCCGGTTTCTCTTAAAATGTCAGGCTCGCTATTGCTCGCCAGGAAAAAATCGATAACTAGATGGCACGAAAGGTCATAAAACTGACAAAGAAATGGGGCGAAAGGTGCTAAAATCGCCAAACTAGTGGGCCGAACGTCTTAAAGTCTCAAAACTAAACATGAGGGAGAAGGGGGTCCAGAAAAACGGTGATCTGCCTCCCTTTAAGTATAAAAAATAACTGGTTGCATTTTGGTGCGAATATTTATTCGTGCTGGCAACGGAAACAATGTCGCGTCGTTTGCTATGCTGATGTCGAGTAAGATATTCATGGCCTTTTCACGAATTAAATGTCTTCATGCCCAAGAGAGTCAACAGGAAAAGGAAAAATGAGAGAGTCAACAGGAACAGGCAAATTGGAAGGACTTGTTTTTGCATATTCAGAGTTGCTCCCTGATTCGCGCCGCTTGGAATATGTATGTTGCTTGATTGTATGAAAGTGGAATAACTGATGTAGTACTATTATACATAACTAGTACTATTATACATAACTAGTACTATTATACATAACTAGTACTATTATACATAACTAGTACTATTATACATAACTAGTACTATTATACATAACTAGTACTATTATACATAACTAGTATTATTATACATAACTAGTACTATTATACATAACTAGTACTATTATACATAACTAGTACTATTATACATAAACTAGTACTATTATACATAACTAGTACTATTATACATAACTAGTACTATTATACATAACTAGTACTATTATACATATACTATATACTAGTACTATTATACATAACTAGTACTATTATACATAACTAGTACTATTATACATAACTAGTACTATTATACATAACTAGTACTATTATACATAACTAGTACTATTATACATAACTAGTACTATTATACATAACTAGTACTATTATACATAACTAGTACTATTATACATAACTAGTACTATTATACATAACTAGTACTATTATACATAACTAGTACTATTTTATTCAACTGCATGTTTGTCAGTTTTCTCATATTGCTGTCGTCCTGGTTTGGACACGATAAATAATATAGCTACTTAAGGGAAGATTTTTTTAGTTTGTTCCCTAGACCTCCATCAATTTTAAAATTACAACCCCTTGAGCCCCTTTCAAGATTCATTTGTACTTTGTTCGGTAGAAATAAATTTCGGCCGACGGCCGGTTCCTCTTTAATTATAGGCTCACTTTGAAGACGTTTACCCCCATCCAGGAGTCAATATTTTCCTGGCGAGCGGTAGTGAGCCAGCAAATATATATTTTTGTTTTGATAGCAAGCTAAATTTGTAATTTTTTCGATACAAAAATGTCTCAGGCCAAGCCGGTTTTTTTTCATACAATGCTGGCTCGCTATCGCTCGCCAGAAAGAAATCGACACCTGAATGGGGATAAACGTCTTAAAACAGTTGGCTGAATGGGGGCGAATGGATACAAGCCAGGGCAAGAGAGAAAAGGAGAGAAAGAATAACAAAAAAGCCGGTGGACGTGTCGTAATGAAAGTTCAATACAAACTACCAGAATATATGGCTGTATTTGTAAAGTTCAATACAAACTACCAGAATATATGGCTGTATTTGTAAAGTTCAATACCAGAATATATGGCTGTATTTGTAAAGTTCAATACAAACTACCAGAATATATGGCTGTATTTGTAGAGTTCAATACAAACTACCAGAATATATGGCTGTATTTGTAAAGTAATTCAAATTAGACAATTGAAGTAAAAATAATGTAGCTAATGATTACAAAACATAAACCAACACACTTAACCCCTTCTGTACCGGAGATGCTTTTATGACGTATTCTAGCTGTATTTAGACAATGTTCTACCGTTTAGGAAGGATCTGTGGTAGTTAAAAGGGTTAATGTTCTACCGTTTAGGAAGGATCTGTGGTTGTTAAAAGGGTTAATGTTCTGCCGTTTAGGAAGGATCTGTGGTAGTTAAAAGGGTTAATGTTCTGCCGTTTAGGAAGGATCTGTGGTAGTTAAAAGGGTTAATGTTCTACCGTTTAGGAAGGATCTGTGGTAGTTAAAAGGGTTAATGTTCTACCGTTTAGGAAGGATCTGAGGTTGTTAAAAGGGTTAATGTTCTGCCGTTTAGGAAGGATCTGTGGTAGTTAAAAGGGTTAATGTTCTGCCGTTTAGGAAGGATCTGTGGTAGTTAAAAAGGGTTAATGTTCTGCCGTTTAGGAAGGATCTGTGGTTGTTAAAAGGGTTAATGTTCTGCAGTTTAGGAAGGATCTGTGGTTGTTAAAAGGGTTAATGTTCTACCGTTTAGGAAGGATCTGTGGTTGTTAAAAGGGTTAATGTTCTGCCGTTTAGGAAGGATCTGTGGTTGTTAAAAGGGTTAATGTTCTGCCGTTTAGGAAGGATCTGTGGTTGTTAAAAGGGTTAATGTTCTGCCGTTTAGGAAGGATCTGTGGTTGTTAAAAGGGTTAATGTTCTACCGTTTAGGAAGGATCTGTGGTTGTTCAAAGGGTTAATGTTCTGCCGTTTAGGCAGGATCTGTGGTTGTTAAAAGGGTTAATGTTCTGCCGTTTAGGAAGGATCTGTGGTAGTTAAAAGGGTTAATGTTCTGCCGTTTAGGAAGGATCTATGGTAGTTAAAAGGGTTAATTGAGATAGTCTGTAACCTTTAAATTGATACACGTCCATCCTAAGCTGAATAAAATCGTCTAATAATTGCTAGAACATAACGAAAAAAAGGCATCGGTACTGAAGGGGTTAACATAAAACATATAAGCTGAGGAAATAGTTAGACGCCTGGAAGAAACAAAGCAATATGTGGAGGCGCTGAAACTATATCGAAATGGATAGAAAACCGAGAGGTTAAGGGAGCCCACCTCGCTTTTGTATCTTTCTCTCCCCCTCTCTTTGGCTTGTATCCATTCGGCCCCATTCAGCCTACTGTTTTAAGACGTTCACTCCCATCCAGGTGTCAATATTTTCCTGGCGAGTGGTAGCGAGCTAGCATATATATACTGTATATATATATATATATATATATATATATATATATATATATATATACATACGGTATATATTTTATTTTTTTTTATTTTTTTTTACAGCAAGCTAAATTTGTACATTTTTCGATAGAAAAATGTCTCCGGCAAAGACGGATTTCTCCATACAATGCTGGCTCTCTATCACTCGCCAGGAAGAAATCGACACCTGAATGGGGACAAACGTCTTAAAACAGTTGGCTGAATAGGTGCCGAATGGATACAAGCCAGGGAAAGAGAGAAAAAGAGAAAAACATAAAAATAGCAGGTGACCCCCCCTTAAGGTCACAGATGACAGCCAATTTACGTTCGACAAGAAAACGGATACTATTTCTTTTCCCAACTCGTGATAAGCAACACTAGACGATTTTTTTCTCCTTTAAACAACAACAACAACAACAACAACCACAACAACAACAACAACAACAACAATTCCCTTCCCTCCATCCTATCCTTCCTCAACCATTTGCCCCCCCCCTCCCCCTCCCTCCTCCCTCCCCCCCCCCTCAACCCCTTCTGTACCGGCAACGTCTCTTTTAATATTAAGGGGAGATCTCCACTTGAGGATTTTTTTTCTTGACCCCTTTCTTTCTCCCTCATGTTTAGCCCCATTGCTTTTGATATTATAAAACGTTTGCCCCATTAGTTTAGCGATTTAAAGAACTTTCACCCCATATTAAGACCTTTCGTGCAATTCAGGTGTCGATTTTATCCTGGCGAGCGATAGCGAGCCTGTAATTTAAGAGGAACCGGCCTTTGGCCGGGACATTTTTCTACCGAAAAATGTACAAATTTATCTTGAAAGAGACTCAATAAATGACATGATATTATAGGTATGAAAGTATAAATGACATGATATTATAGGTATGAAAGTATAAATGACATGATATTATAGGTATGAAAGTATAAATGACATGATATTATAGGTATGAAAGTATAAATGACATGATATTATAGGTATGAAAGTATAAATGACATGATATTATAGGTATGAAAGTATAAATGACATGATATTATAGGTATGAAAATATAAATGACATGATATTATAGGTATGAAAGTATAAATGACGATATTATAGATATGAAAGTATAAATGACATGATATTATAGGTATGAAAGTATAAATGACATGATATTATAGGTATGAAAGTATAAATGACATGATATTATAGGTATGAAAGTATAAATGACATGATATTATAGGTATGAAAGTATAAATGACATGATATTATAGGTATGAAAGTATAAATGACATGATATTATAGGTATGAAAGTATAAATGACATGATATTATAGGTATGAAAGTATAAATGACATGATATAATAGGTATGAAAGTATAAATGACATGATATTATAGGTATGAAAGTATAAATGACATGATATTATAGATATGAAAGTATAAATGACATGATATTATAGGTATGAAAGTATAAATGACATGATATTATAGGTATGAAAGTATAAATGACATGATATTATAGGTATGCAAGTATAAATGACATGATATTATAGGTATGAAAGTATAAATGACATGATATTATAGGTATGAAAGTATAAATGACATGATATTATAGGTATGAAAGTATAAATAACATGATATTATAGGTATGAAAGTATAAATGACATGATATTATAGGTATGAAAGTATAAATGACATGATATTTTAGGTATGAAAGTATAAATAACATGATATTATAGGTATGAAAGTATAAATGACATGATATTATAGGTATGAAAGTATAAATGACATGATATTATAGGTATGAAAGTATAAATGACATGATATTATAGGTAAGAAAGTATAAATGACATGATATTATAGGTATGAAAGTATAAATGACGTGATTAATATACAAGATTAACTAGTCATTTATAAAAATAGTAAAAAATATATGTTGATATTTTGTGTATATGTATATTTTTGTCCGTTCCTGAGTCCAAACAATTTCCGTGGGTAAACCATTAAGAATATTAAGGGGGGTCACCGGCCTTTTTTTATCTTTCTCTCCTTTTCTCTCTTTCCCTGGCTTGTATCCATTCGGCCCCATTCAGCCAACTGTGTTAAGACATTTATCCCCATCTAGGTGTCGATTTCTTCCTGGCGAGCGATAGCGAGCCAGCATTGTATGGAGAAATCCGGCTTCGCCGGAGAAATTTTTCTATCGAAAAATGTACAAATTTAGCTTGCTGTCAAAACAAATATATATATATATGCTGGCTCGCTACCGCACGCCAGGAAAATATAGACACCTGGATGGGGGGTAAACGTCTTAAAACAGTAGGCTGAATGGGGTCGAATAGATACAAGCCAAAGCGAGAGGGAGAGAAAAAGAAAAAAGCGAGGTGGGCCCCCTTAAGCTACAATCCCGGATGTTCAATTTCCTTAGTCTGGCTTGGGACTTCATTAACTTTACGTCACACTGTAAAACACAAAAAACAGTAAAAATGTGTATTGTGTAAAGCCGGAGTCACACGAGCCCTTTTTCGCGCAATTTTTACGGGCAGTTATGGTCTGGAAGCTAAACAAATGACACCTTTTTCAGAATGCAGCCGCCTAAAATAATCTACCTTCAGTCTATAATAGTTACCGATACCAGTGCGAAAATGTCTCGAAATAATGCCAGAAAAAAACTTGCTCAGGGTAAAAATTTACGGAAAAAACGCTCGTGTGACAGCGGCTTAAGGGGAGATTTCCACCTGGAGGATTTTTTTCTGAACCTCTTTCTCCCTCATGTTTAGCCCCCATTGCTTGTGAGATTTAAAGACGCTTGCCCCATTAGTTTGGCGATTTTAAGAACCCTCGCCCCATTTCTGTCAATTTTAAGACTATTCGTGCCATTTAGGTGTCGATTTTTTCCTGGCGAGCGATAGCGAGCCTGTAATTTAAGGGGAACCGGCCTTCGGCCGAGACATTTTTCTACCAAAAAATTTACAAATTTATCTTGAAAGGGGGTCAAGGGGGAGTAATTTTAAGCTTGATGGAAGTCTGGGGAATCAACTAAAAACCTCCCCTTAAGGACAGGGGGCAACATAAGACGGTTTTTGTACGATTCTCCCTAACTTTGAATAGGAATCTAAACCCGATAAACGAGACATTTGACCATTTGTTTACTTACACTTATTGACGTGTTAAGGGGAGATTTCCACTTGAGGGACTTTTTTCTTGACTCCTTTCTCCCTCATGTTTAGCCTCATTGTTTTTTTAATTGTAAGACGTTTGCCCCATTATTTTGACGATTTTAAGAACTTGCAACCCATTTCTGTCAATTTAAAGACCTTTCGTGCCATTTAGGTGTCGATTTTATCCTGGCGAGCGATAGCGAGCCTGTAATTTAAGAGGAACCGGCTTTCAGCCGGGACATTTTTCTACCGAAAAATGTACAAATTTATCTTGAGAGGGGCTCAAGGGGGTGTAATCTTAAGCTTGAAGGATATCTAGGGACCAAACTAAAAACCTCCCCTTAATGTATATAGACAATTATTTGATATCAACCATATTGGGGAAGTAGGCAGTTTATTGGGGAAGTAGGCAGTTTATCAATGGTTAGAGGATTCACAAAATATCAAGTAAACACATTTGCCACTAACTTCCTTTAGGGATGTCAACTGATTTGTTTTCTCTTTCTCTCATTTTCTGTCTTTCTCTGGTTTATATCCATTCGGCCCCATTCAGTCTACTGTTTTAAGACGCTTACCCCCATCTAGGTGACAATATTTTCCTGGCGAGCGGTAGCGAGCCAGCATATATATATTTGTGTTTTGACAGCAAGCTAAATATGTATATTTTTCGATAGAACATTTTCTTCGGCGAAGCCGGATTTCTCCATACAATGATGGCTCACTATCGCTCGCCAGGAAGAGATCGACACCTGGATGGGGATAAATTTCTTAAAACAGTTGGCTGAATGGGGCCGAATGGATACAAGCCAAGGAAAAAGAGAAAAGGAGAGACAGATAAAAAAAAACGGTGACCTCCCATTAAGGGGAGATTTCCACTTAAGGGATGTTTTTCTTGACCCCCTTCTCCCTCATGTTTAGCCCCATTGCTCTTGATATTATAAAACGTTCGCCCCATTAGTTTAGCGATTTTAAGAACTTCCACCCCATATTAAGACCGTCGTGCCATTCAGGTGTCGATTTTATCCTGGCGAGCGATAGCGAGCCTGTAATTTAAGAGGAACCGGCCTTTGGCCGGGACATTTTTCTACCGAAAAATGTACAAATTTATCTTGAAAGGGACTCAAGGGGGTATCATTTTAAGCTTGATGGAGGTCTAGGGAACAAAGTAAATACCTCCCCTTAAGGTGTGTTCATGCTAATAGAGGTGATTTGAGATATATGTTTGGGGTATTATTAACAGGAGATGTGGTGATATGAGAGGTGTTGTCCTGAGATATCATGGTGATGTGGTGATATGAGAGGTGTTGTCCTGGGATATCATGGTGATGTTAGGTGATATGAGAGGTGTTGTCCTGGGATATCATGGTGATGTGGTGATATGAGAGGTGTTGTCCTGAGATATCATGGTGATGTGGTGATATGAGAGGTGTTGTCCTGAGATATCATGGTGATGTGGTGATATGAGAGGTGTTGTCCTGGGATATCATGGTGATGTGGTGATATGAGAGGTGTTGTCCTGGGATATCATGGTGATGTGGTGATATGAGAGGTGTTGTCCTGAGATATCATGGTGATGTGGTGATATGAGAGGTGTTGTCCTGGGATATCATGGTGATGTTAGGTGTAATGAAGTGTGGCGATCTGATATATAATGATGCAAAGTGTGATAATGTAAAGTTTGATGATGTATGGTGATGTAAAGAATGGTGTTATTAGTTTGGTGATGTCAAGTGTGGCAGTGTATAATGTGGTGATGTGAAGTGTGGTGATGTGAAGTGTGGTGATGTGAAGTGTGGTGATGTGAAGTGTGGTGATGTGAAGTGTGGTGATGTGAAGTGTGGTGATGTGAAGTGTGGTGATCTAGAGTATAGTGGTGTGAAGCGTAGTGATGTAAAGTAAAATGTGAAGTGTAGGTGATGTATAAGTGTGATGATATAATACAAAATATGGTATTATAAACTGTAGTGATATAAGTAACACCCCGTTCTTAAACAAGTGATATAAGTAACACCCCGTTCTTAAACAAGTGATATAAGTAACACCCCGTTCTTTAACATTAATATAAGTAACACCCCGTTCTTTAACATTAATATAAGTAACACCCCGTTCTTTAACATTAATATAAGTAACACCCCGTTCTTTAACATTAATATAAGTAACACCCCGTTCTTTAACATTAATATAAGTAACACCCCGTTCTTTAACATTAATATAAGTAACACCCCGTTCTTTAACATTAATATAAGTAACACCCCGTTCTTTAACATTAATATAAGTAACACCCCGTTCTTTAACATTAATATAAGTAACACCCCGTTCTTTAACATTAATATAAGTAACACCCCGTTCTTCAACATTAATATAAGTAACACCCCGTTCTTTAACATTAATATAAGTAACACCCCGTTCTTTAACATTAATATAATAAACACCCCGTTCTTTAACATTGATATAAGTAACACCCCGTTCTTTAACATTAATATCAAATAGAAACCCCAATGCACTTGAATAAACTAATGAAAGCATATATGGCCCTCCCGGGATCATAATGCCACCTGATGTTTTACCAGGCTGTCAATCAAAACCTAATAATCAAAACCTAATAATCAAAACCTAATAATCAAAACCTAAATCAAAACCTAATAATCAGAACCTAATAATCAAAACCTAATAATCAAAACCTAATAATAAAAACCTAATAATCAAACCTAATAATCAAAACCTAATAATCAAAACCTAAATCAAAACCTAATAATCAGAACCTAATAATCAAAACCTAATAATCAAAACCTAATAATCAAACCCTAATAATCAAAACCTAATAATCAGAACATAATAATCAGAACATAATAAGCAAAACCTAATAATCAAAACCTAATAATCAAAACCTAATAATCAAAACCTAATAATCAAAATCTAAATCAAAACCTAATAATCAAAACCTAATAATCAAAACCTAATAATCAAAACCTAATAATCAAAATCTAATAATCAAAACCTAATAATCAAAACCTAATAATCAAAACCTAATAATCAGAACCTAATAATCAAAACCTAATAATCAGAACCTAAATCAAAACCTAATAATAAAAACCTAATAATCAAAACCTAATAATCAAAATCTAATTATCAAAACCTAATAATCAAAACCTAATAATCAGAACCTAATAATCAAAACCTAATAATCAGAACCTAATAATCAAAACCTAATAATCAAAACCTAATAATCAAAATCTAAATAAAAAACTAATAATCAAAACCTAATAATCAAAACCTAATAATCAGAACCTAAATCAAAACCTAATAATCAAAACCTAATAATCAGAACCTAAATCAAAACCTAATAATCAAAACCTAATAATCAGAACCTAAATCAAAACCTAATAATCAGAACCTAATAATCAAAACCTAATAATCAAAACCTAATAATCAGAACCTAAATCAAAACCTAATAATCAAAACCTAATAATCAAAACCTAGTAATCAAAACCTAATAATCAAAACCTAATAATCAAAACCTAATAATCAAAACCTAATAATCAAAACCTAATAATCAGAACCTAATAATCAAAACCTAATAATCAGAACCTAAATCAAAACCTAATAATAAAAACCTAATAATCAAAACCTAATAATCAAAATCTAATAATCAAAACCTAATAATCAAAACCTAATAATCAGAACCTAATAATCAAAACCTAATAATCAGAACCTAATAATCAAAACCTAATAATCAAAACCTAATAATCAAAATCTAAATCAAAACCTAATAATCAAAACCTAATAATCAAAACCTAATAATCAAAACCTAATAATCAGAACCTAAATCAAAACCTAATAATCAAAACCTAAATCAAAACCTAATAATCAAAACCTAATAATCAGAACCTAATAATCAAAACCTAAATCAAAACCTAATAATCAAAACCTAATAATCAAAACCTAATAATCAGAACCTAAATCAAAACCTAATAATCAAAACCTAATAATCAAAACCTAATAATCAGAACCTAATAATCAAAACCTAATAATCAGAACCTAATAATCAAAACCTAATAATCAAAACCTAAATCAAAACCTAATAATCAAAACCGAATAATCAAAACCTAATAATCAAAACCTAATAATCAAAACCTGGCATTTGCAGTTCTGCTCACTCTCTGGCCACCGCCTGGGACACCGTTCATTTTCTTTAGTTTATTGGGTATTGAAATCCTTTAAGGGGGTCACCGGCTTTTTTTTTATCTTTCTTTCCTTTTCTCTCTTTCTCTGGGTTTTATCCATTCAGCCCCATGCAGCCAACTGTTTTAAGACGTTTATCCCCATCCAGGTGTCGATGTATTCCTGGCGAGCGATAACGAGCCAGCATTGTATGGAGAAATCCGGCTTCGCCGGAGAAATTTTTCTATCGAAAAATTAACAAATTTAGCCTGATGTCAAAACAAATATATATATATACAGTATGTTGGCTCGCTACAGCTCGCCAGGAAAATATTGACACCTGGATTGGGGTAAACGTCTTAAAACAGTAGGCTGAATGGGGCCCAATGGATACATGCCAAAGAGAGAGGGAGAGAAAGAGAACAAAAAAGCGAGGTGGGCTCCCTTAAAGTTGGGATAATTATGACCTCGATCGTTCATATAAACCCCGGGCCGAGTGCACTCCTCTCTCCTATAAGGCTACTTGTGGTGTTACTTGTACTCAAGGCCCTTGTATAAACCCCGGGCCCAGTGCACTCCTCTCTCCTATAAGGCTACTTGTGGTGTTACTTGTACTCAAGGCCCTTGTATAAACCCCGGGACCAGTGCACTCCTCTCTCCTATAAGGCTACTTGTGGTGTTACTTGTACTCAAGGCCCTTGTATAAACCCCGGGCCCAGTGCACTCCTCTCTCCTATAAGGCTACTTGTGGTGTTACTTGTACTCAAGGCCCTTATATAAACCCCGGGCCCAGTGCACTCCTCTCTCCTATAAGGCTACTTGTGGTGTTACTTGTACTCAAGGCTCTTATATAAACCCCGGGCCCAGTGCACTCCTCTCTCCTATAAGGCTACTTGTGGTGTTACTTGTACTCAAGGCCCTTGTATAAACCCCGGGCCCAGTGCACTCCTCTCTCCTATAAGGCTACTTGTGGTGTTACTTGTACTCAAGGCCCTTGTATAAACCCCGGGCCCAGTGCACTCCTCTCTCCTATAAGGCTACTTGTGGTGTTACTTGTACTCAAGGCCCTTGTATAAACCCCGGGCCCAGTGCACTCCTCTCTCCTATAAGGCTACTTGTGGTGTTACTTGTACTCAAGGCCCTTGTATAAACCCCGGGCCCAGTGCACTCCTCTCTCCTATAAGGCTACTTGTGGTGTTACTTGTACTCAAGGCCCTTGTATAAACCCCGGGCCCAGTGCACTCCTCTCTCCTATAAGGCTACTTGTGGTGTTACTTGTACTCAAGGCCCTTGTATAAACCCCGAGCCCAGTGCACTCCTCTCTCCTATAAGGCTACTTGTGGTGTTACTTGTACTCAAGGCCCTTGTATAAACCCCGGGCCCAGTGCACTCCTCTCTCCTATAAGGCTACTTGTGGTGTTACTTGTACTCAAGGCCCTTGTATAAACCCCGGGCCCAGTGCACTCCTCTCTCCTATAAGGCTACTTGTGGTGTTACTTGTACTCAAGGCCCTTGTATAAACCCCGGGCCCAGTGCACTCCTCTCTCCTATAAGGCTACTTGTGGTGTTACTTGTACTCAAGGCCCTTGTATAAACCCCGGGCCCAGTGCACTCCTCTCTCCTATAAGGCTACTTGTGGTGTTACTTGTACTCAAGGCCCTTGTATAACCCCGGGCCCAGTGCACTCCTCTCTCCTATAAGGCTACTTGTGGTGTTACTTGTACTCAGGCCCTTGAAACCCCGGGCCTCCTCTCTCCTATAAGGCTACTTGTGGTGTTACTTGTACTCAAGGCCCTTGTATAAACCCCGGGCCCAGTGCACTCCTCTCTCCTATAAGGCTACTTGTGGTGTTACTTGTACTCAAGGCCCTTGTATAAACCCCGGGCCCAGTGCACTCCTCTCTCCTATAAGGCTACTTGTGGTGTTACTTGTACTCAAGGCCCTTGTATAAACCCCGGGCCCAGTGCACTCCTCTCTCCTATAAGGCTACTTGTGGTGTTACTTGTACTCAAGGCCCTTGTATAAACCCCGGGCCCAGTGCACTCCTCTCTCCTATAAGGCTACTTGTGGTGTTACTTGTACTCAAGGCCCTTGTATAAACCCCGGGCCCAGTGCACTCCTCTCTCCTATAAGGCTACTTGTGGTGTTACTTGTACTCAAGGCCCTTGTATAAACCCCGGGCCCAGTGCACTCCTCTCTCCTATAAGGCTACTTGTGGTGTTACTTGTACTCAAGGCCCTTGTATAAACCCCGGGCCCAGTGCACTCCTCTCTCCTATAAGGCTACTTGTGGTGTTACTTGTACTCAAGGCCCTTGTATAAACCCCGGGCCCAGTGCACTCCTCTCTCCTATAAGGCTACTTGTGGTGTTACTTGTACTCAAGGCCCTTGTATAAACCCCAGTGCACTCCTCTCTCCTATAAGGCTACTTGTGGTGTTACTTGTACTCAAGGCCCTTGTATAAACCCCGGGCCCAGTGCACTCCTCTCTCCTATAAGGCTACTTGTGGTGTTACTTGTACTCAAGGCCCTTGTATAAACCCCGGGCCCAGTGCACTCCTCTCTCCTATAAGGCTACTTGTGGTGTTACTTGTACTCAAGGCCCTTGTATAAACCCCGGGCCCAGTGCACTCCTCTCTCCTATAAGGCTACTTGTGGTGTTACTTGTACTCAAGGCCCTTGTATAAACCCCGGGCCCAGTGCACTCCTCTCTCCTATAAGGCTACTTGTGGTGTTACTTGTACTCAAGGCCCTTGTATAAACCCCGGGCCCAGTGCACTCCTCTCTCCTATAAGGCTACTTGTGGTGTTACTTGTACTCAAGGCCCTTGTATAAACCCCGGGCCCAGTGCACTCCTCTCTCCTATAAGGCTACTTGTGGTGTTACTTGTACTCAAGGCCCTTGTATAAACCCCGGGCCCAGTGCACTCCTCTCTCCTATAAGGCTACTTGTGGTGTTACTTGTACTCAAGGCCCTTGTATAAACCCCGGGCCCAGTGCACTCCTCTCTCTCCTATAAGGCTACTTGTGGTGTTACTTGTACTCAAGGCCCTTGTATAAACCCCGGGCCCAGTGCACTCCTCTCTCCTATAAGGCTACTTGTGGTGTTACTTGTACTCAAGGCCCTTGTATAAACCCCGGGCCCAGTGCACTCCTCTCTCCTATAAGGCTACTTGTGGTGTTACTTGTACTCAAGGCCCTTGTATAAACCCCGGGACCAGTGCACTCCTCTCTCCTATAAGGCTACTTGTGGTGTTACTTGTACTCAAGGCCCTTGTAATATATTATTTTGTTGAACTGGACAAATGTAATTATAACTATACTATTATTTTGTTGAACTGGACAAATGTAATTATAACTATACTATTATTTTGTTGAACTGGACAAATGTAATTATAACTATACTATTCCCATCACAAGTTTCATAAATGTAGCAACAAAGAAACAGAAATATTATACCTCAACAAAGCTTAAAACAACATTTGTATAAGTTACTAACAACTTCTTCAAAGTAACACTTAAATGGCTTTCACGAAATGGTGTAATAATTGTCTAGATGTCGTGTATAATTATACTCGGGGCTCTTGGCGAAATATAAACAAAACATGTAAACATGTAAACAAAGTGTGACTTGAAAATGTGTCTTAAGGGGGCCCACCTCGCCTTTTTCTCTTTCTCTCCCTCTCTCTTTGGCTTGTATCCATTCGGCCCCATTTAGCCTACTGTTTTAAGACGTTTATCCCCAACCAGGTGTCAATATTTTCCTGACGAGCGGTAGCGAGCCAGTATATATATATTTTTGTTTTGACAGCAAGCTAAATTTGTACATTTTTCGATAGAAAACTGTCTCCGGCGAAGCCGGATTTCTCCATAAAATGCTGGCTCGCTCTCGCTCGCCAGGAAGAAATCGACACCTGGATGGGAATAAACGTCTTAAAACAGTTGTCTGAATGGGGCCGAATGGATACAAGCCAGGGAAAGAGAGAAAAGGAGAGAAAGATAAAACAAAAACGGTGACCCCCTGAAGGCACTTAGCACTGAGGGAGAAAACAAAGGTCATAAGTCTCCAGAGAGGCAGGGTTAAACTAAGACTGCATTATTGCTATATACAGGTTATAATTTAGAAGCTGTCGGAAAGTGAAATATAGAGCATTTTTCATAAGATAAACAAAATTCCTGAAATATTCCCAGAAGTCCTATTAAGGGGAGGGTTTTAGTTGATTCCCTAGACTTCCATCAAGCTTAAAATTACTCCCCCTAGACCCCCTTTCAAGATAAATGTGTACGTTTTTCGGTAGAAAAAATTTCCGGCCGAAGGCCGGTTCCTTTTAAGTTACAGGCTCGCTATCGCTCGCCAGGAAAAAATCGACACCTATAAATGGGACGAAAGGTCTTAAAAGTTACATAAATGGGGTGAAAGTTCTTAAAATCGCCACACTAATGGGGCGAAAGTCTTAAAAATCTCAAAAGCAATGGGGCTAAATGTGAGGGAGAAAGGGGTAAAGAAAAAAATCCCCCAAGTGGAAATCTCCCCTCAATGTATAGTTGCCCACACAAGTTCTGTTCAGCTTCAATGGGCCGGAATTGATTTAATTTTCATTCTAACATAACCAAGGGTGATCGGTCAACTCAACCAGTAGACCATTTCAACCAGTAGCTCTCAACCAGTACCAAATCAACCCATACGGTTAGGTTAGTACTATATTTTGGCACTGGTTTGGTTGGTCTGGGTTAATTTGGCACTGGTTGAGAGCTACTGGTTGAAATGGTCTACTGGTTGAGATGACATGGAACCATAATCAAGCACTATAGCGTCCTTAATATTAAGTAGTATATATCTCCCAAATACATGTTAGCTACTATATATGTGTTTATACTCTCAGCGGGGTTCGAACCACCGACAGTCAGGACAATAATCCATGTGTTAACCAACTCTACCAAAGCGTGATAAAGGATACTTAACCTTTTCCTATTTATGATAAGGAGAAGGGAAATCCTACTTGGATAATGTATTTCAGTTCATATGAAAGTCGGCCCGAGATGCGTGGGGCCACTTAAGGGGGGATGGTTCACTTTTTGGGCGATTTTTGCATGTATTAATTATGTTTCTAGTTTCCTCCCTAGACCTCCATCAAATTAAAAAAAAAACAACATCCATTAGATCCCCCTTCTAGATTAATTTGTACATTTTTCGGTAGAAAAATTTCCCGGCCGAAGGCCGGTTCTTCCAACATTACAGGCTCACTATCATTCGCCAGGGAAAAAATCGACATCTAAATAGTACGAAAGGTCTAAATATTGACGAAGAAATGGGGCGAAATTTCTTAAAATCGACTAACTAATGGGGCAAACATCTTAACATCTAAAAACTAATGGGGCTAAGCATGAGGGAGAAAGTGATCCAGAAAACCGGCCCATCCCCTCTTAAGTAAACAATCCCAGTATGGTATCTAGGAATATGAGGATCGCACGACTTGTTTATGACTTGAAATACATTCTCCAAGTAGGAGTTCCCTTCTCCAAGTAGGAGTTCCCTTCTCCAAGTAGGAGTTCCCTTCTCCAAGTAGGAGTTCCCTTCTCCAAGTAGGAGTTCCCTTCTCCAAGTAGGAGTTCCCTTCTCCAAGTAGGAGTTCCCTTCTCCAAGTAGGAGTTCCCTTCTCCATGTAGGAGTTCCCTTCTCCAAGTAGGAGTTCCCTTCTCCAAGTAGGAGTTCCCTTCTCCAAGTAGGATTCCCTTCTCCAAGTAGGAGTTCCCTTCTCCAAGTAGGAGTTCCCTTCTCCAAGTAGGAGTTCCCTTCTCCAAGTAGGAGTTCCCTTCTCCAAGTAGGAGTTCCCTTCTCCAAGTAGGAGTTCCCTTCTCCAAGTAGGAGTTCCCTTCTCCAAGTAGGAGTTCCCTTCTCCAAGTAGGAGTTCCCTTCTCCAAGTAGGAGTTCCTTCTCCAAGTAGGAGTTCCCTTCTCCAAGTAGGAGTTCCCTTCTCCAAGTAGGAGTTCCCTTCTCCAAGTAGGAGTTCCCTTCTCCAAGTAGGAGTTCCCTTCTCCAAGTAGGAGTTCCCTTCTCCAAGTAGGAGTTCCCTTCTCCTTCTCGTTAACGATTTTCAACAACAACAATTACATTTGGTACAATCTATCATATGTAAATTGAAAGCGGAAAGGTTGATTTAGCAAAACTTACACAAAAGTTAATTTTGATCGATAGAAGTGATGTGGACCGAAAATTCGGTATGCTTTTCCAACATCCTTTGACTTAGGACCACCTTAAGTAAAACAAATTCACTAACGACAACAAGTATCTTTATATGATATAACAAATATTTATCACACACTTTCCAAAAAGCAATCAGAATTTGTCAACCATCAATAGATTTTTGTTATTTGAATATTTTTGCATAAGCATATGCGATCGCGGTTCTTGAACTTGCTCACACAGAAGCGTACATTATCTAAGATATGCTAATTAATATAACATAATATAATAATTAATAATAATATACGCCATTCAGTTTTGTTAAGTCTTATTAAATTTCCGATAATATTAACCCACAGCGATTTAATAAGAAAGTACACTCCAGGACCAGCCACTTGTCTTTTTCTTTTGTGTTTTTCTCCTGCAAACACATGGGATGGCTTAGTAATGAAGGAAAACATAACAAAACCGCTCACCTAGGTCATTTGGGGGTCCTGGGGGGGCGGTGGAAAGTCACAATTAACATGGGGGGATGGGTAGGCAATATACTGGAAAATAACTCCCGCGGGCGGCCACACCCAAGCGGCTGCACTTGGAGGGATGCCAACCATCGGTATTGTTCTGTGGGATCCTTAAGTAGTTCCCATACAAACCTGAACCCTTTTAAGTGCCATAGGACAAGATAAATTAAGGCGATGTATAACGCACATTGCTGGGGTCTAGTGGATTAAGATATAAAAGCATCCTAAATTTCGAGATACTAAGATTTGTATCATAAGACTTCTGCAACACCAACCAAAATTAAAAGGAGAACTAAATATTATGGTGAACCCGCAAGATTTGATATATTTACCTAGACGAAATGTGAAAAAAACAAAATATTGAATGTGATGTGTATATAATTATACAACAAGATAATGCCTAAAATGTATGTATATCTGAGTAATTCCTACACATTAAAATTACACTACATCACTTATGCAAATATCCTACTTCTTAAAATGTATTGCAATAATATACTTTGTGCCCAGAGATTCATAACGACTAACTACCAAAGCAAGCAAGTGAAACAATTGAATATTTAGTGGCAAATACATTATCTATGCCGAACTATGACAGTTGAAATTATATATACAACTAATAATATTTTATCTATTTTTATTTTAACAGTACAGTTGTTCGAATTGTAATGTTCGAAATGTAGGTTCCACTATAAGGTCACAAGTGCACAGTCTTTGAACGCCAGGGGAGCTCTCTCTCTCTCTCTCTCTCTCTCTCTCTCTCTCTCTCTCTCTCTCTCTCTCTCTCTCTCTCTCTCACGCATACACACACACACACACACACACACACCCACACACAGACACAGACACACACACACACACACATTCACTACCACACGTTGCACTTTTTTCCCTAGGGCCATTCAATTTAGACTGGTATGCATTTCATTAACTATTCATGAATATTTTAGCAGATATGTATTTGACGGAAGCGTGAATATTTTCTTTTGAAGTCAGAAATACCTCCCCCATGTTTCTCTATTTATAGTATATATAATTTACATAATTTTTTTCTTTTCTTTTTGGCACACTTGTTTCTGTTTTTGTTTGTTTACTGACTTCTAGTTAATATTACACACGTCTTGTTCTCAATTTGTTTTCTCTACATGTTGTGCTGTATGTGGAAATGTTGTAGGATGTCTGTGTTTGTGTGTGTGTGTGTGTGTGTGTGTATGTGTGTGTGTGTGTATGTGTGTGTGTGTGTGTGTGTGTGTGTGTGTGTGTGTGTGTTCCGGTGAGGCCTATCACGTTCGTTTAGGTCCTTTACGACATTATTTCCTGAGGGCCTATCTCGCTTTCCGGTTAATCGGGGGTGTTTGACTGGAGAAAAAGAACACAAGGAATGCACACAGAATGGGGTTTATTTACACAGACAAGAATACATATAAGAATACATATAAGATTACATATAAGATTACATATGGTGAGTTATGGTGAGTTATCTGCTCAACAGGTGGCGTTGTGTGTGTGTAAGTGTGAGAGTCCGAGTGTAGGGGGTGAGACAGTGAAGCACGGGAACGAGATGGCTTCAGAGATGGGGTCGTTTCGGGCCATGAGTGAGCACCGTGCCTCATGTGAAGGCAAGATGGCAGGTGCTCGTTATACTCTACGTGCTTCACATGTCTCACTCCCTAGACTGGAACAAGACCTCACGGGCTTCACTGTTCATTGTAAAGCGGTGAATGTTAAGGCTCTCAGCCTATGCCCGAGAGGAAGTAAGTTGGAATATAGAAAAAAAAAAAAAAAAAAAAAAATATATATATATAAGATTACATATAAGATTACATATAAGATACAAGGAATTACAACGGGAGAAAGCTTATCAATATTATCTTGGCCTGGCTGGTGCCTTGGTAGTCCTAACACTAGTATTTCCCACCATATAGGCAAATGAGACAGAGAGAGAGAGAGAGAGAGAGAGAGAGAGAGAGAGAGAGAGAGAGAGACAGAGAGAGAGACAGAGAGAGAGACAGAGAGAGAGAGAGAGAGAGAGAACAGGCATAGGAAGAGGGAAATACGACTCCGTCAGGTAATTGGCTTAGTACTGTCAGAAAAATAATCAAATCAATCGTCAAACTGAATTTCTGATATGACGGTGATTGGCGGCGGAGGGAGTGGGTGGAGGTACAGAGAGAGAGAGAGAGAGAGAGAGAGAGAGAGAGAGAGAGAGAGAGAGAGAGAGAGAGAGAGAGAGAGAGAGAGAGAGAGCGAGAGAGAGAGAAAGAATACCAAGTGAACCCGTCGGTGCTTCAAAATCCATTAACAATAATATTTGTAATTATTAAGGGTGAACCAAAGGGAAGGACTACTTTAATAATCCTCGGCGTTGATTTTTCCATTATGAAAATGGACCGACAAAACACTTGATTGTCTGCACCTCAATGGCTTACAATCTTGTTTAGCCCGGTCATTATATATATATATATATATATGAGGATTACACGTGCTTTCACACACAAAATATACCACAATCATACAAAAAAAAAAATCTAAAAAAATGTTTCTAAAAGTATTTGCTGTAATTTTCCAGAGCAGCGTAGCCTAAATATCGGGTATGTGTAAGACATGGGACAAGCAGGGAGGGTTGGGGATGTAGGGTTACCAAAATATCTATTGGTAATTATGTTGTGACCTCCAGAGCCATGTATATACAGAGTTTGGCCAGGCTGTACCCATGGAGCCATTGTGCAGCGATCTGTCTGTCAGCGGGTTGTTGTTGTTCCTGTTCCCCAGACTACCTGGCCGAACAGCCCCAAGGCCCCGAGCAAGGCCAAGGCCATAACCGAGCGCCCCCACAGAACCCTCCCTGCTTACCACAATAAAAGCCTGGTTGACCGAAGCCACTCCATGGCGGGGAGCTGAGGAGGGTGCAGAAACGCCCCGGAAACCAAAGACCCACCCAGGGCCCTGTGTCCCTCAGCAATTATGAAGAGAAAGTTGAGGGGCAAAGGGAAAATGTGACGCTTTGGCTTCCAATCTGCCAACTTCTAGGTTAGCAGATCGGGAGGTCAATCCATGGAAGAGACGCCGTCATATATATATATATACATATATATATATCCCCTTCTATCTCGCCTTAGTGTTTTGTCTCCATAATTTTGGTATTCTGTTTCCTTCTCTCCACCTCCCTTAGCCTATGTGTTCTATCCATAACTTTACGCATATCTAATTATCCCATTATTGTTCTCGCCTTCATTGTCTGCCTTAATATAATTGTTTCATTCACTCATTAACTCCCTTTATTGTTCAATTTCATCTTTCGTGTCCTTAAGGGAGCCCACCTCGCTTTTGTGTTCTCTTTCTCTGGGTTGTATTCATTTGGCCCCATTCAGTTTACTGTTTTAAGACGTTTACCCCCATCCAGGTATCAATATTTTCCTGGCGAGCGGTAGCGAGCCAGCATATACTGTATATATTTTTGTTTTGACAGCAAGCTAAATTTGTACATTTTCGATAGAAAAATGTCTCCGGCGAAGCCCGATTTCTCCATACAATGCTGGCTCGCTATCGCTCGCCAGGAAGAAATCGACACCTGGATGGGGATAAACGTCTTAAAACAATTGGCTGAATGGGGCCGAATGGATACAAGCCATAGAAAGAGAGAAAAGGAGCGAAAGATGAAAAAAAGTAGGTGAGCCCCCTTAACTTTCATCTCACCTTGTTTGTCTTCTACCTTCTGTCACCATAAATTCCCTCCATCTCTCTCTCCCTCTCTATACGAAGAGCGTCTTAGAGAATTAAATCTATTTCCTTTAACCCAGCGCAGATTAAGAGGTGACTTAATTCAAGTGTTCAAAATCATCAAAGGCATCGACAATATGAACTGTAGTAAGTACTTCACTATCGACCAATCTAATTACACGCGGGAAACGGTTGCAAAATTATTGGTAAATCTTTTAACTCACACGAATCTAAGAATTTCTTCTTCAATCGAGTTGTCAACTTGTGGAATGGGCTTCCCCGAGACGTTATAGACTGCAGCACCGTTGATTCATTTAAATTCCGGCTAGACAAATATCTCGCATCAAACCCGCGACTGACTGCGTTTGTAAATGAATAACTTTATTTTATCCTCCCCTCAGTTACTAACCCATATGTCCCCTACTAACTTCCTAGTCCTGCCACGTTAGTGGCAGGGCAGTAGTTCCCTTTCCAATGTTCCCTTACCCACTCTAAACCACTGTTTGGACACTTGATCCTCAGTGTTTTGGAGGACAAGCAGCCTAGAAGGGTCACTAGATCTGTTGTTGCTTGATTTCCTTTGTACTCCTTTGTACTCCTTTGTACTCTCTCTCTCTCTCTCTCTCTCTCTCTCTCTCTCTCTCTCCCCCCCCCCACCTTTAGTTCCTTATTCGCTATTCCTCTTTTGTATTAGCAAGCATTTTTCTGTGTAGTCGTCGTAAACTTTTTCGTATTCACTATCTCGCCCGATCTTCCCCTATCATATCGTATTCTCGACATGACGTCTTTCTCTATATTTGACCATTATCTCTCTCTCTCTCTCTCTCTCTCTCTCTCTCTCTCTCTCTCTCTCTCTCTCTCTCAAACCATCAGGGAGAGAGGTGGGTTCACGTCAATGCGATCCCCACCAAATATCCACCTTAAGTGTTCTTGTGTTATTGTTTCTGGAGCCCGGTCTCCCATTTTCTTTGCGGCTCCGTCTTTTCTTATGTTAGACATATACATATGCTGTCGTCTCGATTGATATTGAATTTGTCCGTTTCATATCATTATTTTTTTTCTTCTTTTTTTTATCTGTCTCTATGACCTCCTGGACCCGTTCCAGGCTTCTTCCATGACTTTCCTAGTTTCTTCCAATTCTTCCAACGGAGTATATACAGTATATATATACAGTATATATATATATATATATATATATATATTTATACATTATAAGGTTAGGCTAGGTAAATTATGTTTGTGTTAAGTTAATTAATGTATGCCTATTATCGAGTTTGGTTTGCAGCTTACAAATAAATAATAATAATAATAAAAAAAAAACACTCTGTTCAACACAACCATCTCTTAGATAACTTTGTACCATATTATCAAGCAAAATATACAAATCAAGCTCATTAATTATTATAACTAATTAACAAATTATTGCACTACATCACATAATATTATACGAAAATTACAACTGCACCTTCCTTGCTTTCACTGATGCATATTGGTCTATGATTTGCTTAATGTTAAAATAATTTAGCCTAAGCAATTATCTGAAGAAATATCGGCAAATCCACTTTCCGTCTTCGTGAAGTAACGCTTCATGATCTTACACAATGTTCTGAAATAAGGAAAATTACACTCTAAACCACGTCTAAACCTTTAGGCGAGGCTATAATAAATGTTTGGTTTGCCTAAGCATTTAATAAAGACATTAAAGGGAGGTCTCTACTTGAGGGATTTTTTTCTTGACCCCTTTCTCCCTCATGTTTAGCCCCATTGCTTTTGATATTATAAAACGTTTGCCCCATTAGTTTAGCGATTTTAAGAACTTTCACCCCATATTAAGACCTTTCGTGCAATTCAGGTGTCGATTCTATCCTGGCGAGCGATAGCGAGCCTGTAATTTAAGAGGAACCGGCCTTCGGCCGGGACATTTTTCTACCGAAAAATGTACAATTTATCTTGAAAGGGACTCAAGGGGGTGTAATTTTAAGCTTGATGGAGGTCTAGGGAACAAACTAAATACCTCCCCTTAAGGTAAAACCGCCAAAATCCCAAAGAATCGCACCTAATACTATTGGAAAACTTTAGATTAGATGCCAAAATCAGGGCAAAAAGTATAATTAACCGTATCTACAATATGGGAAATATAGAGAACTAGATAATATATATATATATATATATATATATAAATGTCTGTATAGCTCCAAGGTCATGCTTTGCCTATAATACCTCCACCATCGACAGTCGAGTGTGTCAACAACGAACGTTCGCTAGCACTCGAACCGATAATGCGAAGAGTCATATAGGTCTAAATACAATCTTGCTCTCTCTTGTGGGTCTCTTATATAGTAAATTACCGGGTATTAACCATATGTCATTATTGTTTACTAATCAGCCAGATGAGAAAATTTAATACTCCATAATACTCCATAATACTCCATAATACTCCATAATACTCCATAACACTCCATAACACTCCATAACACTCCATAATACTCCATAATACTCCATAATACTCCATAATACTCCATAATACTCCATAATACTCCATAATACTCCATAATACTCCATAATACTCCATAATACTCCATAATACTCCATAATACTCCATAATACTCCATAACACTCCATAATACTCCATAATACTCCATAATACTCCATAATACTCCATAATACTCCATAATACGCCATAATAAACTCCATAATACTCCATAATACTCCATAACTACTCCATAATACTCCATAATACTCCATAATACCCCATACCCATAATACTCCATAATACTCCATAATACTCCATAACACTCCATAAGAGAAGAGTGGCGACCTTGCCAAGGATTCGTTTCATACAGTTTCACTCAGTTTCATTAACGTTTCACTACTTAAAAATCAAATATTAATCATGCCTCAACTAATTAATGACGAAGATGCTCGAGTTTTCATAGAATCAGAACCCACAGCCCCTGATATTGACTGTCTGTCAAAGGCTGAACTGAAAGTGCTTGCCTCATATCTCCAATTAACTGTCTCAAACATGTCTAAAGTACAATTGGCCCAGCCCATAAAAAAAAAACCCACCTGTTCCCTGTAGAAAGGCGGGGAGGGTGACGGAGCAGTTGGTGGGATCCCGAGTAAACCTAGCCAACTTGATGAACCATTGCCACCTGGTTTTGACCGGTGATCAAGGTACTGGAACTAGCCAGAATAAAGACCGAACAAACCAGAATAAATGCCGAAGCAAATGCCGAACAAGCCAAAACTAATATTAGAACTAGCCAAAATAAATGCCGAACAAGCCCGAGCAAATATCGAAGAAGCCAGAATAGACCGAACATTATCAATATCAATATCAAACGGCTCGACTAAATGTCAATACAAATGCTCCCGTAATTGCTCCCCCTCTGGGATTGACTATGACTTATGTCATTCCACCTTTCACTGAGGATAATGTGCAGGAATTTCTTTGTTTTTGTTTGAGGAAGTTGCTGGAGGTATGAAAGTGGACAAGAGATCAATGGCCTTTTATGTTACAAACTGTTTTGACAGGGCAGGCTCGAGCCACGTATTTGTCAGAAGTAGCAGAAGTTAGCAGGATTATATGACAATCTCAAAGAAGCTATCTTAAAAACCTATCAATTGCAGCCTGAGGCTTACAGGCAATCTTTCCGAAAAACCAGAAGAAAGTAGAAGAAACCCATAAGGTATTTGCCAGGACCATGACTAAAACTTTCAATCATTGGGTCAAGAGTAAGAAAGTCACAAGCTACACGATCTGAAGGAGTTGGTCCTGTTAGAAAATTTCCTATGGAAAATTGATTCTTCTGTATCCTATCATTTAAAGGGGAAAAGGGTAGATTGTCTTGCCGACGCTGCTGACATGGCTGACACATATGTGCTCAACAACAAATTTCGTGGAAAGAAGCCCTACGATAATTCTAGTTCTAATTTTAAGTATCCCAATCACAAATCTGACGGACCCAGTCACAAGCCTATAACGTCTTCCCCAGCTAGCCAAAATAGAAATGTTTCCCCAACTAAAAATGCGACTCAGGGCAATGGTAACAGAGGTGGGCCCCAAACTAATAGTAATGCTCAAAGAGGGAACGTTCCCGTATCCCCAAAGTCATGGAACGCCTAGTATTACAACTAATTACACCTGACCTACCCCTAGCTCCAACACAACATGGCTTTAGGCCACTGCACTCCACAAACACTCTTCTCACAGACCTTACACAAAGAGCTTTCGACGGCATCAATTCAGCTAGACCACCACACAGATCACTATTAGCCACACTCGACATTAGTAAAGCCTTCGATGCCATCCCCCGCCACAACCTAACAAACAAAATCTACAACACAAACATGCACAACAACACAAAACGGTGGCTGGCCACTTCCTAGCAGCAGATGTGCACACTTATCTTTTGCCGGTCAGTCATCTAAAATCAGAAACTTTCCAAACGGAGTCCCACAAGGATCCGTCCTATCGCCCGCACTCTTCAATCTGTACATGCACGATATACTTACACACAATACGTCCCATATAAACTTAGCCTCCTATGCAGATGACATAACACTCACATGCACACACCATGACCCAAAAAGAGCAACAGATCTCCTTCAACCCTATCTCAACACACTACATGGCTGGTGCACACAAACAGACTTAATCTAGCCCCAGCCAAATCCCCGCAACCCTGCTCACAAGTTGGACAGGATAAACACGAATACATCCCTCAACTCACCATAAACAACACACCCCTAACACATACACACACACCCAAATCCTAGGAGTACATATGATACTCATATTACATTCAAACAGCACACCACAAACATTAAAAAGAAACTGAACACCCAGACTTAACGCCCTCAGGTCACTTGCTCACACAAATTTGGACACCAACAAAGAAAACTACCACCACAGTATAAAAACAATATATAAGTTCGGTGATGGAATACGCAGCCCAGCCTGGGCTTCTAACCTAGCTGAAACACATCATAAGACCTTACAGACTATTCAAAACAAAGCCCTGAAGATCATTACAGGCTGCACAGCTACTGCACCCACAGATCACCTACATCAAGAAACCCAAAATCCTCAAAGTCAAGACCATCTGGACATGAGAGGCACTCAATTCCTGGCAGCAGCCTCCACGAACCAAGACCACCCACTAAACTACATGGCAACACACCCACAGACACCAAGAAATATCAAAACAACACCAGCACACGGTATCACACACAATTATTGTCCTCTCTTCCCTCCCTGCCCACCCCGAACCACTTCCAGAAGCACATCCATACTCATATCTCTCACCGATCCATCCACTCACTCACAGACAACACACAGCTGCATGCCACGACCTCCCGAAATCCATCCTTCCGAATCCTCCCTTCCTCGCGAGGACAGAGTCCACCTGGCCAGGCTGAGATGCGGACACCATCCAGCTCTCCTGAGCTATCAGAAGAGACTGGATGACTCCGTTGTCGACGCCTGCCCGGGATGTAACACAGCACCCCATACCATTAAACACATCATAGAGGACTGCATTTCACACAACCACTTACGCCAACAACACAATCTACACTCAATGAGAGCTCTGTGGGAAAGCCCGATCGTGGCCATGGCCTTTCTCAGGGACTCGGGGCTGTTCGGCCAGGCAGCTTAGGGAACAACAACAACAACAACAACACTCCATAATACTCCATAATACTCCATAATACTCCATAATACTCCATAATACTCCATAATACTCCATAACACTCCATAATACTCCATAATACTCCATAATACTCCATAATACTCCATAACACTCCATAATACTCCATAATACTCCATAATACTCCATAATACTCCATAACACTCCATAATACTCCATAATACTCCATAATACTCCATAATACTCCATAATACTCCATAACACTCCATAATACTCCATAATACTCCATACTCCATAATACTCCATAATACTCCATAACACTCCATAATACTCCATAATACTCCATAATACTCCATAATACTCCATAACACTCCATAACACTCCATAACACTCCATAATACTCCATAATACTCCATAATACTCCATAATACTCCATAATATATATAACATTCAATATTGTATTAGATAAAGTAGTGGTAATTTTAGGGCAGATAATATCCACCTGGAGGATTTTTTTCTGGACCCCCCCCCCCCTCTCCCTCATGTTTAGCCCCATTGCTTTTGAGATTTTAAGACGTTCGCCCCATTAGTTTGGCGATTTTAAGAACTTTCACCCCATTTATGTCACTTTTAAGACCTGTCGTCCCATTTAGGTGTCGATTTTTTCCTGGCGAGCGATAGCGAGCCTGTAATTTAAGAGGAACCGGCCTTTGGCCGGGACATTTTCTACCGAAAAATGTACAAATTTATCTTGAAAGGGGGTCATGGGGGTGTATTTTCAAGCTTGATGGAAGTCTAGGAAACACACTAAAAACTCCCCTTAACATATTATCTAGTATGTCGCCTAAATATCTATCCACTTATCATAAATACAATATGAGAAACAACCGTCTTTAATAATAACAGTAATAACAGTAATAACAATAATAACAGTAATAACAGTAATAACAGTAATAACAGTAATAACAGTAATAACAATAATAACAGTAATAACAGTAATAACAGTAATAACAGTAATAACAGTAATAACAGTAATAACAGTAATAACAGTAATAACAGTAATAACAATAATAACAGTAATAACAGTAATAACAGTAATAACAGTAATAACAGTAGTAACAGTAATAATAACAGTAATAACAGTAATAACAGTAATAACAATAATAACAGTAATAACAATAATAACAGTAATAACAATAATAACAGTAATAACAGTAATAACAATAATAACAGTAATAACAGTAATAACAGTAATAACAGTAATAACAGTAATAACAGTAATAACAGTAATAACAGTAATAACAGTAATAACAGTAATAACAGTAATAACAGTAATAACAGTAATAACAGTAATAACAATAATAACAGTAATAACAGTAATAACAGTAATAACAGTAATAACAATAATAACAGTAATAACAGTAATAACAATAATAACAATAATAACAATAATAACAGTAATAACAGTAATAACAGTAATAACAATAATAACAGTAATAACAGTAATAACAGTAATAACAGTAATAACAATAATAACAGTAATAACAGTAATAACAGTAATAACAGTAGGGCTACATCATTATAGTACAGTAGAAACCGAAATATACAGGTGTTTGGGGGCCAACGAATAATTACCTTGCCAAAACATAATTATAAAATATTTGAGTTACCCTTGTACTTATTTCCGGGGTGGTTTTCTTAATATTTCATTTGTGCTGTAGTTAAGGGGAGATTTCCACTTGAGGGACTTGTTTCTTGACCCCCTTTCTCCCTCATGTCTAGCCCCATTGCTTTTGAGATTTTAAGACGTTTGCCCCATCAATTTGGTGATTTTAAGAATGTCCGCCCCATTCTGTCAATTTTAAGACCTTTCGTGCCATTTAGGTGTCGATTTTATCCTGGCGAGCGATAGCGAGCCTGTAATTTAAGAGTAACCGGCCTTCGGCCAGGACATTTTTCTATCGAAAAATGTAAAAATTTATCTTGAAAGGGGGTCAAGGGGGTGAAATTTTAAGATTGCTGGAGGAGTAGGAAACAAACTAAAAACCTCCCCTTAAGGACGATTTGGCACCCCCCATATATTGTAGTGACACGGTAAAAATATTGTTGAACAAAATCTAGGGGTTTTTGTCGTCACACTTCACACAGCTACTGCATTGGTCGTTCAAGCTAAGCAATCCCAACATAATCACTTGTCTAATGTCAGAATCGTCACGGTTATATAACATAACAAGCGTCAGTGCCATTGTTTTTCCTTATAGATATATTTACCGACTTCATTATGACATTAGCACTACTAAGTCTATTTAACTACCATGATATATACGATACTAGGCCTATAGTCTGGTCGGAATGTAAGTTTCGCATTTAACCCATTCAGTACCGGGGACGTCCTTTTCATCATATTCTGGCAACAACTAGACAATTTGATTCAGCTTAGGAAGGACCTTTAGCTATAGTAAGGCTTCAAACTATCTCAATCAACCCTTTTAACCCCCTGAGTACCAGCTGATTTATAATAAATGTACACTCCAGGCCCAGCAGGTTGTCAAAAAAAAAAAAAATCCTAAAAACACATGGGATGGGTTAATAATGAAGGAAAACACACAAAACACGGTCACCTAGGTCATTTAGGGGTCCTGCGGCAGAAAGTCGCAATTAACATGGGGAGATAGGTAGGTAAAATACTGGAAAATCACTCTCGCGCTCGCCCATGCGCACGCGGCTGGACTTGGAGGGTTGCCAACCATCGGTATTGTTGCGTGGGATACTAAAGCAGTTCCCATACACATCTGAGCCCTCTAGGTGCCATAAGACAAGAGTAATTAACGCTGATGCACCCTATGCGTCACTGGGGTTTAGCATTACATACATAGGTGATGCATAACGTGCGTCGCTGGTACTCGAGGGGTTAACTACCACATTGCCTTCCTAAGCTGCATAATATCGTCTAAATATAGCTAAACTAAAGTTTAACACTCGTCGCTGGTACTCAAAGGGTTAATTTCAACTATTCAGAGCTATATGATCATCAAGCGTTGCTCAGATTGATTCTACGCATTTGAATAAGGCATTATACGAATAGACATGTTCTATTCAAAATGACAGTAGAAACAATGAAAATCAATCAGAAATGTCTATCACATACCAGGATTGTCGAAAATGACATTAAAAACGTATTTTCAGACTGACCCAAGATATGTATTGTAGTGGCCAATGAGATAACATATTCATATCAAGCGACCGGTAACATATAATTATCTATTCCATACGAGTTTGTTTACATCAGAATATTGTGATACTGTTACAATGTATACACCTAATCAGACCCATATTATATCAATGGTACGGATAATTAATAACCAAAACTTGGGTGATTATCTTTAACCCCTTCTGTACCGGCGACGTTTCTGTATTATATTCTAGCTAAAGTGTGTCGTTTTTTTGTGCAGTTTAAAAAGGATCTGTGGTAATATAAGGGTTAAGTAAGATTGTTGGATGCCTGTTTGTCGCTGGAGGCCCCTTTAAAAGTGAACAAATTCGTATAATAGTAGCTAGAAAAAGTTGAAAGGACGGCACCGGTAATGAAGGGGTTAAACATGACCATTTTAGTAATTACGTATTGTGTCATTTAATATTCATAGGGGGTATAATAAGATCATTATAATTAATCAATCACATTGGCAAACGAAACGAGCCACGGTAATTGGCGTATAATGTCTGTAATGGTAATATATTAATCATGGATCACACCCTTAAGAGCTGTCAGCACATAATATCTATACTTATATATTACTTTATAACCCGTAAGAGGCTGCATTTATTGTTTATATATTCTCTTTACCATAGGTCATTAAGGGGAGGTATTTAGTTTGGTCCCTAGACCTTAAAATTACACCCCCTTGAGTCCCTTTCAAGATAAATTTGTACATTTTTCGGTAGAAAAATGTCCCGGCCGAAGGCCGGTTCCTCTTAAATTACAGGCTCGCTATCGCTCGCCAGGATAAAATCGACACCTAAATGGCACAAATGGTCTTAAAATTGACAGAAATGGGGCGAAAGTTCTTAAAATCGCCAAAATAATGGGGCAAACGTCTTAAAATCTCAAAAACAATGGGGCTAAACATGAGGGAGAAAGGGGCCAAGAAAATAATCCCTCAAGTGGATATCTCCCCTTAAAAAGTAGTGTGATGCCGTAGCCCTATGCTAACATGGTCAAGGAAAATAGCGTTTATTACATAATTGTTTTGTTTATTTAGATTGGTATTACCTTGAACAATACAATGTATGGGTGTACTTTGTATTACACAGTATATATTATCCTCTATTACCTTTGTGCATGGGTTTACGTGGATTCAAGTCTGCCAGTCACATAACTTAACCATGATTCTATCATTTATATCTAGGTTGCATAACTGTCAATCAAGCTTAGCCCTGAAATATTAATATTATTTTTCCTTGGGATATAGTTTAGTATTTTAGCAGGCTCCCCCTCACCCAATGCAATTTTCACCCGAGTATGGAATATTGAAGCGACTCTCACATACCACTGGGGTCATGAAGCGACTCTCACATACCACTGGGGACATGAAGCGCCTCTCACATACCACTGGGGTCATGAAGCGACTCTCACATACCACTGGGGTCATGAAGCGACTCTCACATACCACTGGGGTCATGAAGCGACTCTCACATACCACTGGGGTCATGAAGCGACTCTCACATACCACTGGGGTCATGAAGCGACTCTCACATACCACTGGGGTCATGAAGCGCCTCTCACATACCACTGGGGTCATGAAGCGCCTCTCACATACCACTGGGGTCATGAAGCGACTCTCACATACCACTGGGGACATGAAGCGCCTCTCACATACCACTGGGGTCATGAAGCGCCTCTCACATACCACTGGGGACATGAAGCGCCTCTCACATACCACTGGGGTCATGAAGCGACTCTCACATACCACTGGGGTCATGAAGCGACTCTCACATACCACTGGGGTCATGAAGCGACTCTCACATACCACTGGGGTCATGAAGCGACTCTCACATACCACTGGGGTCATGAAGCGACTCTCACATACCACTGGGGTCATGAAGCGACTCTCACATACCACTGGGGTCATGAAGCGACTCTCACATACCACTGGGGTCATGAAGCGCCTCTCACATACCACTGGGGTCATGAAGCGACTCTCACATACCACTGGGGTCATGAAGCGACTCTCACATACCACTGGGGTCATGAAGTGACTCTCACATACCACTGGGGTCATGAGGAAAGAGGGGCCCTTTGTTTATATGAAGCTTACTGAAGATCAAAAGCAGGGAACTAAAGAACATTATTTTAATTCAGTTTACGCTTTTATATGAAACATTAATTACATATTCACCGAAGGGACTGGAATGTTCGAAAAGGGGCTCCAGTCCTGACGCTATTCTTGACTTACAGTGTGCTGGCTTAATAATCCAGAAGGGTTGATAGAACAAAATAAAATAAAATTGTTATATATACTGAATATATATATATATATATATATATATATATATATTCACCAATACACAAGTTAAAGTTTTCACTTCCAGGAATCTGGAGAGTAGGCAATATAGGGTGCAACGTTTCATCTGGAGAGTAGGCAATATAGGGTGCAACGTTTTATCTGGAGAGTAGGCAATATAGGGTGCAACGTTTCATCTGGAGAGTAGGCAATATAGGGTGCAACGTTTCATCTGGAGAGTAGGCAATATAGGGTGCAACGTTTTATCTGGAGAGTAGGCAATATGGGGTGCAACGTTTTATCTGGAGAGTAGGCAATATAGGGTGCAACGTTTTATCTGGAGAGTAGGCAATATAGGGTGCAACGTTTTATCTGGAGAGTAGGCAATATAGGGTGCAAAGTTTTAACTGGAGAGTAGGCAATACACGGTGCAACGTTTTATCTGGAGAGTAGGCAATATAGGGTGCAACGTTTTATCTGGAGAGTAGGCAATATAGGGTGCAACGTTTTATTTATAGCGCAACACCCTATTTGGTATCAGACGATTTCGCACTGCAGACTATTTCGGTACTGATGCTGATTGTGTTAACCATTTCAGTACCGGTGCCTTTCTTTTAATTATATTCTGGCAATGATTAGACGATTTTATTCAGCTTAAGAATGACCTCTAACAATAATAAGGCTTCAAACTATCTCCAACAACATTTAACTACCACAGATCCTTCTTAAGCTGCATGATAGCGTCTAAATACAGCTAGAATAAAATATAACACACGTCGCTGGTACTCAAAGGGTTAATATATTTATGAACATTTACGTACATATACAGTACAGTAGCTTGTAAATTGCAGTTGGTTGTACAAATATAAACAATGACCTTTGGGGTATGGGTGGGGCGGAGAATGAAGCACTAAACTATAGTCTATTCGCTGTAAGTAGGCGAGAAATCATGACTCTAACCTCTGTAACTCAAAAAACGACTAGAGTAATCGAGCTAATATTTCTACCATTTGGGAGGGGTCAGCCAAGGAATAGATGTGGACATTTTACATCCCATTTGCTCCGGCCCTTTTTGAGTTGCAGAGGATAGAGGACGTGCAAATATATAAAATGGGTTAAGGGAATACATTGGTTATTTTGGTAGGGTCTGTTTACCTATATAATAATGATATATTTTTTAGTTTCCTCCCTAGACCTTCATCAAGCTTTAAAAATAAACAGTCCGTAGACCCCCCCCCCCCTTCAAGACAAATAAACACTCTGTAGACCCCCCCCTTCAAGACAAATAAACACTCCGTAGACCCCCCCTTCAAGACAAATAAACACTCCGTAGACCCCCCTTCAAGACAAATAAACACTCCGTAGACCCCCCCCCCTTCAAGACAAATAAACACTCCGTAGACCCCCCTTCAAGCAAATAAACACTCCGTAGACCCCCTTCAAGACAAATAAACACTCCGTAGACCCCCCCTTCAAGACAAATAAACACTCCGTAGACCCCCCTTCAAGACAAATAAACACTCCGTAGAACCCCCCTCACAACAAATAAACACTCCGTAGACCCCCCCTTCAAGACAAATAAACACTCCGTAGACCCCCTTCAAGACAAAACACTCCGATAGACCCACCTTAAAGAAAAATAAACACCCCGTAGGCCCCCCCCCCCCTTCAAGACAAATAAACATTCGTAGACCCCCTTCAAGACAAATAAACACTCCGTAGACGCCCCCACAACAAGACAAATAAACCCTCCGTAGACCCCTTCAATACAAATAAACACTCCGTAGACCCCCTTCAATACAAATAAACACTCCGTAGACCCCCTTCAAGACAAATAAACACTCCGTAGACCCCCCCCCCCCTTCAAGACAAATAAACACTCCGTAGACCTTCATCAAGCTTTAAAAATAAACACTCCGTAGACCCCCCTTCAAGACAAATAAACACTCCGTAGACCCCCTTCAAGACAAATAAACACTCCGTAGACCCCCTTCAAGACAAATAAACACTCCGTAGACCCCCTTCAAGACAAATAAACACTCCGTAGACCCCTTCAAGACAAATAAACACTCCGTAGACCCCCTTCAAGACAAATAAACACTCCGTAGACCCCCTTCAAGACAAATAAACACTCCGTAGACCCCCCTTCAAGACAAATAAACACTCCGTAGACCCCCCTTCAAGACAAATAAACACTCCGTAGACCACCCTTCAAGACAAATAAACACTCCGTAGACCCCCTTCAAGACAAATAAACACTCCGTAGACCCCCCTTCAAGACAAATAAACACTCCGTAGACCCCCCTTCAAGACAAATAAACACTCCGTAGACCCCCTTCAAGACAAATAAACACTCCGTAGACCCCCCTTCAAGACAAATAAACACTCCGTAGACCCCCTTCAAGACAAATAAACACTCCGTAGACCCCCCTTCAAGACAAATAAACACTCCGTAGACCCCCTTTCAAGACAAATAAACACTCCGTAGAACCCCCTTCAAGACAAATAAACACTCCGTAGACCCGGTTTCAAGACAAATAACCACTCCGTAGACCCCCTTCAAGACAAATAAACACTCCGTAGACCCCTCTTCAAGACAAATAAACACTCCGTAGACCACCCTTCAAGACAAATCAACACTCCGTAGACCCCTTCAAGACAAATAAACACTCCGTAGACCCCCCTTCAAGGTAAACACTCCGTAGACCCCCCCTTCAAGACAAATAAACACACCGTAGACCCCACTTCAAGACAAATAAACACTCCGTATACCCCGCTTCAAGACAAATAAACACTCCGTAGACCCCCCTTCAAGACAAATAAACACTCCGTAGACCCCCCTTCAAGACAAATAAACACTCCGTAGACCCCCCTTCAAGACAAATAAACACTCCGTAGACCCCCCTTCAAGCCAAATAAACACACCCCAGACCCCCTTCAAGACAAATAAACACTCCGTAGACCCCCCCCTTCAAGACAAATAAACACTCCGTAGACCCCCCTTCAAGACAAATAAACACTCCGTAGACCCCCTTCAAGACAAATAAACACTCCGTAGACCCCTTCAAGACAAATAAACACTCCGTAGACCCCTTCAAGACAAATAAACACTCCGTAGACCCCCTTCAAGACAAATGTATTCATGTTTCAATAGAGAAGGCCGGTTCCTCATAAAAAACAGGCTCGCTATCGCTCGCCAGGAAAAATCGACAGCTAAATGACACGAACAGTCTTCATATTGACAAAGAAAAAGGGGCGAAAGGTCTTGAAATCGACAAACCAATGAGCCGAAGGTCATAAAGTCTGAAAACTAAAGGGGCTAAACAGGAGGGATTAAGGGGGGGAGGGGGGGTGGGGAAACGACTCATCTCCCCTTAAATAAAAGGGTCGAGAGAGAAGAGAGCCTTATATTACAAGCCCCAACACCGCCAGACACACCGGTAGTTGACTGTTCTCCACCCGGGACACAAAGTTAAGGGGAGAGACTGGCCTTTTTATGTTGGTCTATTAATTCATTTATTCATATATATTTTTTTGTTTCCTCCCTAGACCTCCCTCAAGCTTAGAAACACCCCCTAGACCCCCCCTTCAAGATAAATTTGTACATTTTGTACGTACATTTGTACGCTTCCTCTTAAAATTTCAGGCTCGCTATCGCTCGCCAGGAAAAAATAGACACCTAAATGGCACGAAAGGTCTTAAAATTGAGAACGAAATGGGGTGAAAGGTATTAAAATCGCCAAACTAATGGGCCGAACGTCATCAAATCTGAAAGCAAATGGGGCTAAACACGAGGGAGAAGGGGGACCCTAAAAACGGTCTGTCTCCCCCTGAACACGATGAATGCCCTAATTAAAATGCAAATGCACGGTTGCAATTCCGGAGTAAATTTGCCTTCCGAGTCGTACTAAGCCTGGTTGGGTGGTGATAGTGGCAATGGTGGGAAGGGGAGACTGACCGTTTGTTTGGTCTATTAATTCATTTATTCATATATTTTTTTTAGTTTCCTCCCTAGACCTCCATCAAGCTTAGAAAAACACCCCCTAGACCCTCCTTCAAGATAAATTTGTAAACTTTTCGGTAGAAATATTTCCCGGCCGAAGGCCGGTTCCTCTTAAAATTGCTGGCTCGCTATCGCTCGCCAGGAAATAATCGACACCTAATTGGCACGAAAAGTCTTAAAAAATTGACAACGAAATGTGGCGAAAGGTGTTAAAATCGCCAAACTAATGGGCCGAACGTCTTATAATCTCAAAACTAGTGGGGCTAAACATTAGGGAGAAGGGGGTCCAGAAAAACGGTCTGCCTCCCCTTAAAGCCGCTTGGGGTTTTAAGTGTGAAGTGGACTGGGAATTGTTGTGGTAAGTGATACGTGAGCACCACCAATACAAGGTTAAGGGGAGATCTCCACTTGAGGGATTGTTTTTTTGGACCCCTTTCTCCCTCATGTTTAGCCCCATTGCTTTTGATATTATAAAACGTTCGCCCCATTAGTTTAGCGATTTTAAGAACTTTCACCCCATATTAAGACCTTTCGTGCAATTCAGGTGTCGATTTTATCCTGGCGAGCGATAGCGAGCCTGTAATTTAAGAGGAACCGGCCTTCGGCCGGGAAATTTTTCTACCGAAAAATGTACAAATTTATCTTGAAAGGGACTCAAGGGGGTGTAATTTTAAGCTTGATGGAGGTCTAGGGAACAAACTAAATACCTCCCCTTAAGAGATACAACGTTGGATCTCTTAACCTTGAGCACCACAACCAGTTAGTGGCCGCGAATATGGCTGTCTAGAGTCTATTATTTAGTTTTCTTTCCATCTGAGGGTAAATTGCCATGTTTCTATCTCTGTTACTCAGCTATAAGGTAGATTTTGTAGCGAAATATGATGTTAATTATGAAAACTTGGCATTAATACGACACACAGCCTTTGTAGTGTCATATATTTCCATTAAGTGTCGAGAACTCAGCTACTAAGGGATTCAATTTGCCATCAGCTGGACACAAATAGAGTATAGTAGTCCTGTGCCACTTGAGCAGAGCGTAGGACTGTCATCGGTTTGTCCTAGCTATTAACCGATTAATCCGATCAGCAGTGCCAACATGGACAAAAACTGTTGGAAAATATTTGGGACCAAAAAAAAACAAAAAACGACCAACTAGGTCTTCCAAAATATATGTGTATTTAATAATAATATAATCATTAAAAATAATGGGAAATATATAAATTCATGTTTTTGGAATGCAATACAATAAATTACCTTAGCAACAAAGCATTTTGCACACAAATAGCAAAGGAGAAGAGAAAACATATTTCTTTCCTACATTTAATATTAACCCCTTGAAGCTCTGACGCGTTTTAGCAGTTTATTTTGGCTATCATTAAACGATTTTATGCAGCTTAGGAAGGATCTGTGGGTATTAAAACGGTAAAAGAATATCTCAATCAACCCTCTGACTTCCATAACTCTTCCTAATCTGAATAAAATCGTCTAATAATTACCAGAAAACAGAACAGAAATGCGTATTGGAGCTTCAAAGGGTTAATGTCCAACCGTAGGCCTAGGCATATAGATGATGCAATGGTTTGTGAATTATTTACACTGGAAGAATTACTTTAGGCTTATTACTAAATACCAAAGTGAGGGGACGAGATATAGAGGAGCCATTCATATCAGTCTCTACATAAAGTATCACAGACTTTTTAAAAAGCTTCTAAAAAACGAGCCACTTCTTTCTCCTCCTTATACACGCACACACATATACGGGTCACTGTGGTCCAGTGGTTTAAGGCGTTGTGTTTCGCGCTGACTGCGAGGGGCCGGGGCGAGAGTTCGAGCCATCATCGGAATCCTAAAGTTTTATTCGGTCCTTCCTAGCGACGGAGAGAAATGTATCGTGGTTCCTTCCTAACCAAGCTGCTATCAGCCTGTGTTAACCTACACATCTTCTCACCAATACAAAATGCATCTGCGTATGTATTTGGTGGGAAGCCAGGCACCTCACGGTCGCCAAAGGTCGCATGTGACCTCGTAGTTAAGGTAGAATAAGTATTGCACTGCACCTATGTTTAAGGAAAACTCTGTAGATTTTCCGCCTCAGGGCTGCAAAGAAAAATAAACCAACAATGATTATTAATTATTATTATTAGCAATATATATATATATATATATATATATATATATATATTAATAATTAATAATCATTGTTGGTTTATTTTTCTTTGCAGCCCTGAGGCGGAAAATCTACAGAGTATATATATATATATATATATATATATATATATATATATATAAAACCTTTTGAATATGGGAGAATTAATGACTCATGATCGTGATTAATGAAATTATGTTAAACATATTTTTAGTCACCAGTTGGATATGCTTAACCGCACACACTTGGAGACTACTCTGTGAACAATCGCCGGTGCTACAGTAGCAGCTAGTAAAGTAACTTAGTGTGACCGAAACTTACAGTGATAATTATGATGAGTGGTGGGAGTGGTAGAGGGGATGAAAATGACTATCCTATCTTGTGTTGAATACGCAGTAGAGTGCTACAGTGGTTACGTGGAGGGATAGACAGACGAATGAGGAAGTAAGAAGGAGGTGTGGTGTGGAGGTAGATGTGCTGGAAAGTGTGAAAAGGAACACCTTGAGATGGTTCGGCCATATGGAACGTATGGGAAGCGAGAGAATGACTAAGAAGGTGTACGAGAGCGAAGTGGAAGCACAGAGAGGGAGAAGGATGGAGTGATGAAGTATACGGATGAAGGCGGTACTGGTTGGGAGGAGGGGCATCAACTGACTGGGGGCAGGTGCATGGGGGCGGTTCGTTCGTGGCCACCCCTTCGGGGATCACAGCGTCAGGCAATAGATAGATAGATAGATAAATATATACACAGTATATTGGTAGGAAAGTAGAGTAAGGAATTTAAAAACTACACAATCGGCAATAGAGAACCCCAGACCCACAATCACCCACCCACCATGCCTCAAATGTCCACTGCGCCCATAACCCCCTCCTCCTAGCCACCCACCCGCGCCTAACTTCCATTTCCAGCCTCTCGCACCACAATCTTGCCTTAACCTTTTTCAAACTCATTCCCTCACTCCCCCCCCCCCCCCTCCCCTCCCCCACACTCTCCCTTACCCGTCCAATCTTTCAATTCAGACGCGCAGTTTATTTTATGCCGCTTTAAAGGAAGATCAATTTGTGAAGTGGAGCCCCTTTACTTGAAATATTGACGCAAGCAGGATCCAGTTGGCCGGGGGAATTGAAACCAGAAGGTTATGGAAAAGAGGGAAGAGGTGCGGGTACCAGAGAGATGGGACACGACATGGATGACAAATATTTGGAAGATGTGAAGAGCATCATCATGAATTGGGAAACAAAGATTAAAACATAATATTATACTGAAATATAATATTTAGCTATAGATATATCAGCCATGTAAAAGCAAGTTGGGATCCTGTTTTATACATTGCACCCGATCAGATCAGATGAAGGTATTGAGGGATAATAGCCTTTACAACGGCACCTCGTAGCTAATTTCTACTTTTCCTATTTTTTCTGAAGAGTGTAGAGAGGGGAGAAGGGGTGTTGGAGAGAGAGGAAGCTGTTGGAGAGGCTTTGTTATGTGTGATTAGTGTGTGTAACAAGGAGAGAAGGGGTGTTGGAGAGAGAGGAAGCTGTTGGAGTGGCTTTGTTATGTGTGTGATTAGTGTGTGTAGCGAGGAGAGAAGGGGTGTTGGAGAGAGAGGAGGCTGTTGGAGTGGCTTTCTTATGTGTGTTATTAGTGAGTGTAGAGAGGGGAGAAGGGGTGTTGGAGAGAGAGGAAGCTGTTGGAGTGGCTTTGTTATGTGTGTTCTTAGTGAGTGTAGAGAGGGGAGAAGGGGTGTTGGAGAGAGAGGAAGCTGTTGGAGTGTCTTTGTTATGTGTGATTATAGTGTGGCTGTCTTTCTTTTCCGAAAACTCTTCCTCGACAGATAAATGAATGCTTGCCAAATGTCATATATAGCTATATGAAGATAATTGATGTAAACGACGTATGTTAAGGGACCCCACCTCGCTTTTTTATCTTTCTCTCCCTCTCTCTTTGGCTTGTATCCATTCGGCCCCATTCAGCCTACTGTTTTTTAGACGTTTACCCCCATCCAGGTGTCAATATTTTCCTGACGAGAGAGAGAGAGAGAGAGAGAGAGAACTTGTGGTGACAGAATAGATAACTCATGCCGTCTGTCTAGTTGATTCATTTCCTCTATAGCCGACTGTAAACATTTCAAACGATCATTCACTTATGCCGAGTAGAATATCATACGGAATACACCACTTCTGACTTTCCGTTCTCTCTGCCAAACCACCTTGCTCTATTCTCTCCTACGTCTAATTCCCTCTCTTTAGCATCCTCTCTTTCGCCTCTACTTGTCACTTTCAATTCTCTCTGCCCAACCTGCTCTATTCTCTCCTACGTCGAATTCCCTCTCTTTAGCATCCTCTCTTTCGCCTCTACTTGTCACTTTCAATTCTCTCTGCCCAACCTGCTCTATTCTCTCCTACGTCTAATTCCCTCTCTTTAGCATCCTCTCTTTCGCCTCTACTTGTCACTTTCAATTCTCTCTGCCAAACCTCCTGCTCTATTCTCTCCTACGTCTAATTCCCTCTCTTTCGCCTCTACTTGTCACTTTCAATTCTCTCTGCCAAACCTCCTGCTCTATTCTCTCCTACGTCTTTCCTCTCTTTATCACCGTCCCCCTTTCCCCTCTACTTGTCACTTTCTATTTGTTTTCATCTTGTCCTCCCCTTGGCCCTCGGCAAGACTTCTTTATTTTTATTTCACTGTTTTATCTTTCTCTGTCCACTTATTTTTACTGCTCCCCGGTCTTTTCGTTTGTCGGGTACTTCCTTCCTCACGTATTTCCTGATTAAATTGTCATATTCTCTTTCTCTTCTTGCACTCCATTCTAGTCATCTCTCTCTCTCTCTCTCTCTCTCTCTCTCTCTCTCTCTCTCTCTCTCTCTCTCTCTCTCTCTCTCTCTCTCTCCAGCCAACACGCAAAGTTATCGCAGATTCAGCAAGTTTTTGGAGAGGGGAGAGGAGGGAAGTGGAGGAGAATAAAAGGATCTTCTATCTCTGAGGAAAAGGAAAAAGACAAAGAGAATGTCGAATAAAAGAGAGAGAGAGAGAGAGCGTTACAAGGAGTTACAAGGAATAGTTAGTATCTCAGAGACCTTGCGGCCCATTCCGGGGAGATACTCGAAGTGAAAGGAGAGAGACTGTTTAGTGTCCTACACTCATTACAGGGTGTGCAAAATACTATCTACTCTCTTTTTTAACTGCTCTACTGAAGAACTATTTACAACTTCTGAGGGCAGTTTTTTCCAGGTAGAACAGACCTTATATGTGAAAAAATTTCCACAAACACTAGTGCTGAACCTTTTCAGTTTTAATGTCCAGCTATGATGGTTGCGTGTTGTATTCTAAGTTAAGGGGAGGTATTTAGTTTGTTCCCTAGACCTCCATCAAGCTTAAAATTACACCCCCTTGAGTCCCTTTCAAGATAAATTTGTAAATTTTTCGGTAGAAAAATTTCCCGGCCAAAGGCCGGTTCCTCTTAAATTACAGGCTCGCTATCGCTCGCCAGGATAAAATCGACACCTGAATTGCACGAAAGGTCTTAATATGGGGTGAAAGTTCTTTAAATCGCTAAACTAATGGGGCAAACGTTTTATAATATCAAAAGCAATGGGGCTAAACATGAGGGAGAAAGGGGTCAAGAAAAAAATCCCTCAAGTGGAGATCTCCCCTTAATAGGTATGTATGTATTTCTATGGACTACATTATTTATTACTTTGATCAAGATTTAATGTTATTATATTTGAATCAATCCAGCTTTTTCTTTACTTATCTCAATGTTCAAAAATATCTATAAGGGAGGGAAGGTTCTGGTGGCTGGCATAGATGGTGCTATCGTCGGCGTATACTATGAAATTTAGTTCTTTACTGGAGTTTGACAATATCATAGACATAGAGTAGAAAATAAGCGATAGAAAAATCAGGATATCTCCTGGCGAATAAGTGAGAAAGAGATAGGAGACAGCGCACCATTAACGACGTTGACTGCAAGCAAAGTTACATCCTTGTTAGTGTGTTGGCTCCTATCATCGCAAAACTTCCATCATTTTACGCCTCTTGGGATCGAACTTTCGCTTGTCATTTGTGTCCAATATTTTATGAAGGGGCGAATTTTTAATAATCTTGGGACGTCTGTTGTGATAATCAGTTTTAACCTAGAAAGGAAAGACATTGAGGTCAAGGTCATTCAGGGTATCAACGTCAAAAGCTGCAAACAGTTATCTTTCAGGATAAAATACTGAAGTTAGCATTGGACTTAACGAAACAATTTGGGCTACATGCTAGAGTTCTCTAACGAGGTCATACCAACTACCCTTTCACTCTTTTAACTTTTGGGGGAGACACTCGTTACAGGCAATTTTGCCTTTTGTTTCCCTCATACACATAACAAAAATATACACAGGTTTACAACGTCAATAAATTGCCGAATATGACTACTTACTCTTTGAGAGAATATACAGTTGCTTTACAATATTAAATGTGATGTAATCATTAACATAATGATTGTGATTATGATGATAATGTTGGTTATGATGATGTCGGTAGTCGGGGCAAGGCTATTAGATATGTATTCCCACAAGAAAACGATACCTCCGTGATCCTCCAGGCCCTGCGGAGATTACGCCTGCTAGTGCAAAGTGTGCCAGTCGACAGTCGACGACAAGTGAGACACACCCTGAGGCAGTAAGGCCACAACCCCAGCTCTGTCTACTCATGCAACAGTGCTACACCCCCCAAGAAGAAGAAGTAGCAGAACCCAGCAAGTACCCCCCTTTGACCCAGTTGATAAGTGCGGGTAAAGACGAAAGTAACCTTCACGGCTGAACAGTGACATAATTCATAAACCAAAGTCAAAGTGCCCCGACTTAGGGAGTCCCAGTAAGTCACTTTCCTATTTGTGTGAATTCACTAAACCTAAGCACCATCCCTTTAAACCTTCTGGGCCACAGGCGCCTCCCCGCATGCGCCCTCTCTAGGTCGTTGTGGAGGTATTTCCTGTCCTGAGAGATTGTAGATTAATCCCTTGCTTATAACGTAAAATATGCCCAGAGTGTCATTAAACGGAGGCTAGAATTCAGCATCTCCCCCTTTCGTTGCAAATCTCTCCACGAGGCACGGGTGCAGGGATGGTACTAGACGTGACCAGAAGTTGTCTGCCAAGTATAAGAATATTTTATTCTCCGTAACTCAAGCAATAAATCACTTTGAAACCAAACATAAAAAACCAAGAAACCCAGTATGTCAATCTAAGAGAGAGAGAGAGATTGCCCCGTGTTATAGGTAAGAATTGGAGCCCGGACAAGTGAGTGCATAAGGATTGCGTATCGGAACAAATCCCCTTGGCGGGAAACATACATAAGTTATTTGTAAGTTGATTGTTTTAAGTAAAACGGGCTAGGTTGTCCATATGAAGAGAGACAAAGACACAGAATAGTCGTGAGAGTGAGGGTTTGTTGAAGTTGAAAATCTGTAAAGTTAGCGACGAAGCACTATAACGGCAGTTGAGTGATGTTGATACAGTGGGAGCTGCAGCAAACCGTGACTGTGATTGAGTAATCATACGAGAGGATATAAGTCATAATTTGGTGCATTTAGGACTCAGGTATTGTGTTGTAGTGTAAATTATGTGACTTGTTTATTTGTGTTATCCAATCGTGCCTATATATATGTATTTTCATAATTCATCCTAAATCTTGCTTTAAAAATATGGTGTTCATTTGGCGGAGGGCAACGATATTTGACCCGTTATCGCTACCTGATAAAGTAATTTGAGCCGTACCTTAGACCGGCATTCTGTGGGAAATTGAACCACGTGTGAATCCAGAAGAACAGACCTATCTCTTCTATTTTTAGGTGACTCAACAGTCCATTCATCGTGTACGTGAATTTACTAAACTCCCGGTTCCGCTCGTCATTCCGTGACTGCCCATGTATTTTATATAAAGTAACGTAATCACTTATACTCGTATTTACGAATCTAATTCAGGCCATCAACCGTGCTACCAAACTTTGTAGAACCTAAGAATATAACCGAAAGTCTGTAAATTAATTGGACTTTGTTACCTCTAACGATTGAGGAGCCGGTACAAATATATTCCTATAATCGTTCCTCTTGTTTTGTGTGCTTCCTTTTTCTTTCTTTTATTATAATTTGACTATCTTTGTATAAGTTTCCTCTCGTACATTTATTCTTAACGTAACGAACCTTCCTTTGCATTAGTTGTTTCTAGTACGTAAACATCCTACACCTAATCCTACATTCTTATATAAATTAGTCGGTTCCCTTTGAACTAAATATATTTGACTATTCTCCTATCCTTTTCTATTTCCTTTGTCTATTCCCGAGCCTACTCCACGTGGTTGTTAGTACACGGCCCCTTGAGAAAAGTCTCACATCGTGTCTGAGAGATTAGCAAGTCAACCTTTCTCTATCTCCACTACCCCTTCCCCCCCAAATACTGACCGCTTTATGACTCAGGTCTCAACTGACACTGTTTGTATGGGCTGCCTCCTATATTTTCCTTGGAGTGTATGTTTGTGTATTTATATTTATTTTCGTGTGTATAATTGTCTTGTATAATATGTTATTGAATACTGAATCTGTTGTGTATGTGTTCAGGCATTCATAACGTGGACTTAGGCATATTATGTCCATAGGTATAACACCTTGATATATGTGTTACAGTGTACTCTCTAACAATGCGGATTATAGTGCAATTGTATAATTATGGGTTTGGAATATTGTAAGTGAGAATTGGTAAGGTCTTAGTGAGAATTGCAGCATCACAGCGATTAGGTGTGATATAGAAATTGGTGACTTAGTGAAATGTGACTAACATTGTTGAAGGAGTTAACGAATAACATTGACTTAATGGCATCACTGCTAAAAGTGTATAACGAGTGTTGTAATGGTGTGTATAGAACGAGTTTAATTAAGGTGTAACTTAAGGAATTTTGAGAACTCTACTAAAAGCGCCCAACTTTCGTACTAAACTGGGATCCCTCTGTAGAAGTCTTATTTTTTTTTTAATAAAATCATTTAATCAACATTTGTTATCAATATTCCACTTATATATTTATTGTATGTATCTGCAGTCGCACTGGGTGAACTCAACATCCAGTATCTTCCTGAAAAGGTAGGCCAAACACTTTTAAACACGCATATTTACTAAATATATACATTGGTAACATTATATGCAATAGAGATCATTAATAACAAAACAATTATGTCAACGCATTTATGTATATAATAAATATTCTGAAAAATAGCAAACCCACATATTTTGTTGCCATTCCAACACAGATCCGTATTAATCTGGCACATTACCCCACCTATTGTATTGTTAGTATTGTGTGTAGGCGGCTACGTTAGGGGGAATTATGGGTAATTGATAAATAGGGGTAATGTGTGGACACTATGGGATGAATAATGAGAACTAAGCTGTGTAATGACAAGTATTGGAGATCAATCTTGGGGGTATTTAACTACTGTATATAACACAACAACATCATCACACCATAACACAACACCATCATCACACCATAACACAACACCATCATCACACCATAGCACAACAACATCATCACATCATAACACAACATCATCACACCATAACACAACACCATCATCACACCATAACACAACACCATCATCACACCATAGCACAACACCATCATCACACCATAACACAACACCATCATCACACCATAGCACAACACCATCATCACACCATAACACAACACCATCATCACACCATAGCACAACACCATCATCACACCATAACACAACAACATCATCACATCATAACACAACATCATCACACCATAACACAACACCATCATCACACCATAGCACAACACCATCATCACACCATAACACAACAACATCATCACACCATAACACAACACCATCATCACACCATAACACAACAACATCATCACACATACAACAACACCATCATCACAACCATAACACAACACCATCATCACACCAAAACACAACACCCTCATCACACCATAACACAACACCCTCATCACACCATAACACAACACCATCATCACACCATAACACAACACCCTCATCACACCATAACACAACAACATCATCACACCATAACACAACACCATCATCACACCATAACACAACAACATCATCACACCATAACACAACAACATCATCACACCATAACACAACACCATCATCACACCATAACACAACAACATCATCACACCATAACACAACACCCTCATCACACCATAACACAACACCCTCATCACACCATAACACAACACCATCATCACACCATAACACAACACCCTCATCACACCATAACACAACACCATCATCACACCATAACACAACACCCTCATCACACCATAACACAACATCATCACACCATAACACAACACCATCATCACACCATAACACAACACCATCATCACACCATAACACAACAACATCATCACACCATAACACAACACCATCATCACACCATAACACAACATCATCACACCATAACACAACACCCTCATCACACCATAACACAACACCACCATCACACCATAACACAACAACATCATCACACCATAACACAACACCATCATCACACCATAACACAACACCATCATCACACCATAACACAACACCATCATCACACCATAACACAACACCATCATCACACCATAACACAACACCATCATCACACCATAGCACAACACCCTCATCACACCATAACACACCATCATCATCACACCATAACACAACACCATCATCATACCATAACACAACACCATCATCACACCATAACACAACACCATCATCACACCATAACACAACACCATCATCACACCATAACACAACACCATTATCACACCATAACACAACACCTTCATCACACCATAACACAACACCATCATCACACCATAACACAACACCATCATCACAACATAACACAACACCCTCATCACACCATAACACAACAACATCATCACACCATAACACAACACCATCATCACACCATAACACAACACCATCATCACCATAACACAACACCATCATCACACCATAACACAACACCATCATCACACCATAACACAACACTCTCATCACACCATAACAGAACACCATCATCACACCATAACACAACACCATCATCACACCATAACACAACACCAGCATCACACCATAACACAACACCATCATCACACCATAACACAACACCATCATCACACCATAACACAACACCCTCATCACACCATAACACAACACCACCATCACACCATAGCACAACACCATCATCACACCGAACACAACACCATCATCACACCATAACACAACACCATCATCACACCATAACACAACACCATCATCACACCATAACACAACACCATCATCACACCATAACACAACACCATCATCACACCATAACACAACACCATCATCATACCATAGCACAACACCATCATCACACCATAGCACAACACCATCATCACACCTAACACAACACCATCATCACACCATAACACAACACCATCATCACACCATAGCACAACACCATCATCACACCTAACACAACACCATCATCACACCATAACACAACACCATCACACCATAACACAACAACATCATCACACCATAACACAACACCATCATCACACCATAACACAACACCATCATCACACCATAACACAACACCAGCATCACACCATAACACAACACCATCATCACACCATAACACAACACCATCATCACAGCATAACACAACACCCTCATCACACCATAACACAACACCATCATCACACCATAACACAACACCCTCATCACACCATAACACACCACCATCATCACACCATAACACAACACCATCATCACACCATAGCACAACACCCTCATCACACCATAACACACCACCATCATCACACCATAAGACAACACCATCATCACACAACACCATCATCACACCATAACACAACACCATCATCACACCATAACACAACACCATCATCACACCATAACACAACACCATCATCACACCATAACACAACACCACCATCGCACCACCATCATCACACCATAACACAACACCCTCATCACACCATAACACAACACCATAACACAACACCATCATCACACCATAACACAACACCACCATCGCACCACCATCATCACACCATAACACAACACCATCATCACACCATAACGCAACACCGTCATCACACCATAACACAACACCATAACACAACACCATCATCACACCATAACACAACACCACCATCGCACCACCATCATCACACCATAACACAACACCATCATCACACCATAACACAACACCGTCATCACACCATAACACCTTAAGGGGGTGTCCTGCTTTTTTTCTCTTTCTCTCCTTTTTTCTCTTTCTCTGGCTTGTATCCATTCGGCCCTATTCAACCAACTGTTTTAAGACGTTTATCCCCATACAGGTGTCAATTTCTTCTTGGCGAGCAATAGCGAGCCAGCATTGTATGGAGAATTCTGGCTTCGCCGGAGACGTTTTTCTATGGAAAAATGGAAAAATTTAGGTTGCTATAAAAGCAAAAATATATATATATTATGCTGGCTCGTTCACCGCTCGACAGGAAAATATTGACACATTGATGGAGGTAAACGTCCTAGAACAGTAAGCTGAATGGGGCCGAATGGATACAAGCCAAAGAGACAGGGAGAGAAAGAGAAAAAAGCGAGTTGGGCCCCCTTAACAAACAACACCATTACACCGTCAAAATTGACCGCCTTCACCCAACCATTGGGAATATTTGGTGATGCTATCAGAATGGTAAGCCACACACACGTACACACACTTACACACCCATATGCAGTCACATACGCACACACACATACTGTATATAGTCATACACGTACACACCCACATACAGTCATACACGTACATACCCATATAGTCACACACATACACACACACATACAGTCACATGCGTACACACACATATACAGTCATACACGTACACACACACATATACAGTCATACACGTACACACCTACATACAGTCACATACGTACACAAACACATACAGTCACATACGTACACAAACACATACAGTTACATACGTACACACACATACAGTCACATGCGTACACACACATATACAGTCATACACGTACACACACACATACACAGTCATACACGTACACACCTACATACAGTCATACACGTACACACACACATACAGTCACATACGTACATAGGCACATAAAGTCACATACGTACACACACACATATACAGTCATACACGTACACACACACATACAGTCACATACGTACATAGCCACATAAAGTCACATACGTACACACACACACATATACAGTCACACCCGTTCACAGTTACACACATTCACATAATATACACCCCATAGCTGCACGGTAGCAGAGCAAATGGCGGTTAATGCAGTTTTTACTATGCATACAAAATACAGATTAAGCCTATTCATGTGTTAATTGTCATTATTGTACTTACCATTGCAATATCCATACAAAACTAAAAACAACACAACATATATTGCTGTATCATTTGGTAGCGATATCGGCAGTACAGTACACCCATTCACACACACCATTATACACCCATTCACACACACCATTATACACCCATTCACACACACCATTATACACCCATTCACACACACCATTACACCCATTCACACACACCATTATACACCCATTCACACATTATACACCCATTCACACACACCATTATACACCCATTCACACACACCATTATACACCCATTCACACACACCATTATACACCCATTCACACACGCCATTATACACCCATTCACACACACCATTATACACCCATTATACACACCATTATACACCCATTCACACACACCATTATACACCCATTCACACACACCATTATACACCCATTCACACACACCATTATACACCCATTCACACACACCATTATACACCCATTCACACACCATTATACACCCATTCACACACATTATACACCTTCACACACACCATTATACACCCATCACACACATTATACACCCATTCACACATACCATTATACACCATTCACACACACACCATTCACACACACCATTATACACCCATTCACACACACCATTATACACCCATTCACACACACCATTATACACCCATTCACACACACCATTATACACCCCATTCACACACACCATTATACACCCATTCACACACACCATTATACACCCATTCACACACACCATTATACACCCATTCACACACGCCATTATACACCCATTCACACACACCATTATACACCCATTAACACACACCATTATACACCCATTCACACACACCATTATACACACATTCACACACACCATTATACACCCATTCACACACACCATTATACACCCATTCACACACGCCATTATACACCCCTTCACACACACCATTATACACCCATTCACACACACCATTATACACCCATTCACACACACCATTATACACCCATTCACACACACCATTATACACCCATTCACACACACCATTATACACCCATTCACACACACCATTATACACCCATTCACACACACCATTATACACCCATTCACACACACCATTATACACCCATTCACACACACCATTATACACCCCTTCACACACGCCATTATACACCCATTCACACACACCATTATACACCCATTCACACACACCATTATACACCCATTCACACACACCATTATACACCCATTCACACACACCATTATACACCCATTCACACATACCATTATACACCCATTCACACACACCAGTATACACCCATTCACACACACCATTATACACCCATTCACACACACCATTATACACCCATTCACACACACCATTATACACCCATTCACACACACCATTATACCTTGTTATACAAGTTGTACATGAGCGGTCATTAACAACACGTATTTGTAGAGGCAAAATATCGTTGTTTGCCAGATCATATGGACTGGTATAAGCAAATGGTATCATGATATGATACCATTTGCTTTGATTTTGGCTGTCTGTCACTCTTTCAACCTTAATGGGGGGAAGGTGGGTACTTGTTGCAGGCAGCTTTTCATTTTGTCTCCTTCATACACATAGAAAAAAGAATACCCCAAAACACACAAGTACACACAGACATTGGGTCTAGTATAGACTGCAACAATTATTATTTCTGTGATTTATGTGAGTCCATGTAACACTTCTGCATATATTAATTATTTACGCGGGTATGATTATCAAACCCGCGTAAATAATTAATATATGCAGAAGTGTTAAATGGACTCACATAAACAAAATAATAATTATTGTTGCAGTCTATACTGGACCCAATGTCTGTGTGTACTTGTGTGTTTTGGAGTATTCTTTTTTCTATGTGTATGAAGGAGACAAAATGCAAAGCTGTCTGCAACAAGTGCGCACCTTCCCCCCTTCCAGGTTGAAAGAGTGAAAGACAGCCAAAATCAAGGTACATGTGTGTGTGTTTTAGTGTCTGTGTCAGTGTAGTGTTAGTTGTAGGTAAGCTGAGCTGGTGTGTAGCTAATTGATTCTTAATATTTTAGGTGAGATTGTGTTAATTTGCTATGGTGGGATTTGCAGAGTTACCTGGGCGGTGGATATATATCCTCGGGTTAAGGGCCTATCACACTTTCACGATCACAATAACGGTTACATTGAAGCAACAGACCACAGGCATGAAATGTGTGTGATCTAAGGCAATTTCAAAGTGCTGTGAACAAGTCAGTGTGAGAAGTAATGCACTGTGAGGGCAGGACAAATTTCAAGCATGCTTGAAATTTGTACAGATAGTTAGTAAGCTCCAAATATGAGGCAGAAATCCTGACTGGCCTGCAGATGTGTCTGTGACATTTTGTGTGAAGCACACGCAACCACAGGCATGACTGGGGTAATCAGCAGCAGTGAGAAAGGTAGTTAGCAGAGCAGGAAGGTAGATAAGCAGGATAGAAAACGAGGTATGTAGGAGGGTAGAAAGTTAAATAGGCAGGCTAGAAAGGTAGATAGGCAGGCTAGAAAGGTAGATAGGCAGGCTAGAAAGGTAGATAGGCAGGCTAGAAAGGTATATAAGGTGCATAGAAATGTAGGTAGGTAGGGTAGAAAGAAAGATGGCAAGGTAGAAAGGGGGTAGCTTAAGTAAGGAGGTAGGTTAGGTTGGGATATATGGAAGCCAGGAAGGAAAAGGCATAATATAGACTAGGAAGAAGTAGGGTTGGATACCTAGGGAAGAATAGGATGAGAGGACAGTGAGGCAGGATAGACAAGCAGGTAGGCATTCAGGCAGAGAGGTAAATAACTATAGGCAGAGTAGGTAGGAAGGACAGATTGGTAGGCAAGGTAGGAAGGGTAGGTAGACAGGGGAAATAGGCAGGCTGGGTAGGTAGAAAGGAAAAGTAGGTAGGCAGAGAAGGCAGAAGTAGACAGGGTAGGCAAGGCCGTGAGATAGACAGGTAGTCAGGAGAAGCAGGAAGGCAACAGTAGGCAGATACTATGTAGGCAGGGGAGGCAGGCAGGCAAGGAAGGAGATAGATAGTGTAGGCAAGGGAAGCAGACGAGCAGGGAAGGCAGAGATATATAATGAGTTCAAGAGAAGATGGAAGGGTGTGTGGGAGGGCCTGTGGTGACCGCAGGTACTCCTGCGTCAATCTTGAGATGTACCATTAGAGCAGCGACGACTTTGTCATATACTGTTACATGACGGTGTGCATTACGCAGGGGTATCATCCCATCCTGCAGGTACGTCACTGGAGCGCTTCTCCTGTGGCAAGCGTAATTGACCACTTGCAAGCTTCAGGCTATAAGGAAGCTGGAGCCATGAACATCGATATTAAACAGAAACGCAAGAATAATGTAGGTTTCTGATGGATAAATGGGATGTTGAATTAGGTTTTATGTATTTATAAATGTACTACAACCGTATTTTACCTGTAAATTCTGTTAAATATCGTTGTCTACAGCTCCAACTTCCTTATAGAACGAAACTCGCAAGTAGACAATTGGCATGCCCACTGTCATTATTATGAATAGTCTGAAGACGGATCACTAGGATTACCCACGTGCATCGGCTCAATGACGGATTATCAGGATCGCAGGCACAAATCGTGCATGTGTATTGCTTTTTGTTTAAATGTAAGTGGTTGACATTATGAGTATCAGTGGATGAATGAGAACGTTTTTGTTAAAATTGAAATAAAGTTTTGCAATACTTCACACCAATCTCTCAAAAGACAAATGTAATGAAGCTATACGACACTTATCTTCTGATCTAACTACCATTTCCAATTGGGGCAGAGTAAACCTTGTTGCCTTTAATGCTTCCAAAACCCAATTTCTCCATCTATCTACCAGTCGTAAACTCCCAGAGTACTATCCCTTATATTTCAACAATACAAAAATCAACCCTTCATCTTCTTCTTTCAGTATTCTCGGTGTCTCTTTCTCTTCTGCTCTCTCTTGGAAGGACCATATTACCAGTCTTGCTAGGGCACCCTCCCAGAAGCTGGGAGTGCTCAACCGCCTCAAGTTTTTTTTTACCCCTGCACAAATTCTTGCTTTGTACAGGGGCACAGTGCGTCCTTGTATAGAGTATTGTTCACATGTGTGGGGAGGATCCTCTCACCCAGCACTTCTAGACAAAGTATAGAGGAAAGCCTTTCGTATCATTAACTCCCGTCCACTCACAGATTCTCTACAATCTCTCTCTCTCTTCGCCGCAATGTTGCATCTCTCTCGCTATTCTATCGCTACTACAATAATCAGTGTTCCTCAGGGATCTCTCGGTGTATACCACCTCCTGTACGTAGGGTACATAGTACCCGTCTTGCATCACAACCCCACCCTTACTCTGTGCAACTCTCCGACTCAAGAGTGAAACGATACTCCCAATCTTTCTTTTGTTCAACAGCTGAGCTCTGGAACTCTCTCCCTGAATCCATCTTTCAAAGTCCGTGTGGCCAGGCATTTTGGCTCGACTGTTCCTTGATTTTGGCCCTGACACTCTTTCAACTCTGGGGGAGGCACTCATCACAGACAGTTTTACCATTAGTCTCCCTCATCCACATAGAGAAAAAAAGAAAAAGAAAGAAACATTATGATGCTAAAATGCAGCTAACCACTGTATTACACATTTTGCCACCGAGAAATATACTATCACATTTGCATGAAAACATTTTAATATTCAGAACGCTAAGGATATAACATTGCATCAATCGTTATAATCTACTAAACAATATAATATAGACGTGAAGTAGACATTTACAAATAAATACATAATTATTATATCACCATTATAGATTCCAAGGCCAATAAACCAAGGACGTGAATGTTTGAGTGCTACAATTATATCTTGCCATCAATATTGGAAAAAATATCAATATTAACTACAGTAACATGCACACATAGCCACGCAAATATACACACACACACACACACACACACACACACACACACACGCACGCATACACACACATTCGCACCCACATACACACACCACCACTGCCACATGCAAATTTTCTCCTCCGTGAGATCTTTTAGTGCGACCTTGTTTGCTGAGGTCGATGTGCGTACGTGTGTTTGTCTATGTGCCCGTGAGAGAGAGAGATAGAGAGAGAGAGAGAGAGAGAGAGAGAGAGAGAGAGAGAGAGAGAGAGAGAGAGAAAGCGAAAGAGAGAGAGAGCGAGAACAATTACAAGCGAAACATACTAAACTAATATGATATGCAGTATTCTTAGTTTGCGCTTGCAGTAATATGATATGCAGTATTCTTAGTTTGCGCTTGCAGTAATAAGCATATAATTATAAATACAAGTTTAAGCTATTTTATTAAGACAGAATTATGCATGAGGCACATTTATATGACGCCAATAAATATCACATGGCCACCTATTAACACATAATTTCCCTGAACATTCAAACACATTTGATATATGTTAAGGGGGCCCACCTCGATTTTTGTTTCTTTCTCTCCCTCTCTCTTTGGCTTGTATCCATTCGGCCCCATTCAGCCTACTGTTTTAAGACATTTACCCGGTAAATCTACAGTTATACTACCCCTCCCCCACTACCCCCCACCACCTCCCCCCTTCAAAACACGCCTTTTAGCGTGTTTTTTGGATGCTTCAGCAGACGCGGAAACTGATTTTTTTTTATTTTGATAAAAATGTATCACCAACCAGATACAATTTTTCAAGTAATTTTTTGTTGTTTTTTATTTTGTATTTGATACACAGCGTTGTTTAATACCAGGACCGTCGCATTTTAGTATTTTTTAACATTAGCCTAACCTAACCTAACCGAAAACTAACCTGTCTCGCCGACGACGGTCTAAACCCAGCTCACGTTCCCTGTTTATGGGTGCGCGACGGTCTAAACCCAGCTCACGTTCCCTGTTTATGGGTTCGCGACGGTCTAAACCCAGCTCACGTTCCCTGTTTATGGGTTCGCGACGGTCTAAACCCAGCTCACGTTCCCTGTTTATGGGTTCGCGATGGTCTAAACCCAGCTCACGTTCCCTGTTTATGGGTGCATGACAGTCTAAACCCAGCTCACGTTCCCTGTTTATGGGTTCGCGACGGTCTAAACCCAGCTCACGTTCCCTGTTTATGGGTGCGCGACAATCTAAACCCAGCTCACGTTCCCTGTATATGGGTTCGCGAAGGTTTGTAATACTTCAATGTATCAAATATACTTTTCCGCGCATCATCAAACCATACCAAGTCTACTACTAATATTATTAACCCATTAGTACCAACAGAATAACGACAAAATAGGGGTAGTATAACTGTAGATTTATCTTCAGCCTGGCAACCTAGCCCAAGTGAAGCTTGCATGTGAGCACCGCTGATCCTAGACTCACCTCCATCTAGTCACCTCCATGTGATCACTGATGCAGCAGGAAATTATATGCAAAAATCACCAATCTGCCAACTTACAATATAATGAACTTCCACCATCCATTCTGGGACCGTTAAGTGGTTTAACAACAAGCAGGGCTACGGATTTATCACCTTCAATAATACACAAGGGATATATTCGTTCACAGAATCAACATAAACAGCCCAAACCCCCGCCAATCAATTCCTTCTCTCAATGACGGTGAGAGAGTAACATTCACCACCAAAATGGGGAAGAAAGGAGAAGAGGCTACCAACGTCACCGTACCATCGAGAGTCACTCTAAAAGACTCCAGACATGCCAGGGACAAGAGGACAGACAAAAGAACATCTGAAAAAATCCAAATCATTGTCACCACCGCTGTAACACTCGCTGATGGGGACCCAAATCTCCTCAGTGAGCTGCTACCAAGACTCCTGACAGTTAATAATCTTCCCACAATCATCATCCCTCGTCTGAAGCCCAACAAGAAGACTCCACGAGCCAGCACACAGGTACCAAGACCCACACCACGCCCTCAACTCCTTCTGTCCCGCCCATTAAGCAGACAGAAATCTCCTCCTGACACAATATATACCGTCAAATCAACAACAACAATCAGCAACTCCAACACCAAGCTCAAGGGAAAACTGAAGATGTCTCCACATATTAACATCTTCGAGCAAAACCTAGAAGAGGACGAGACTCCAACAACATCAAAGGAGACCGAGGAAGCCCTCTCACCACCACCAGTTCTCCCCTCCACCAAGCC
>CM064484.1:31339598-31372098 GCA_032716605.1 Paralithodes platypus | reverse complement strand
CTACCACCCATTACCTAATTCACTACCACCCATTACCTAATTCACTACCACCCATTACTTAATTCACTACCACCCATTACTTAATTCACTACCACCCATTACCTAATTCACTACCACCCATTACTTAATTCACTACCACCCATTACTTAATTCACTACCACCCATTACTTAATTCACTACCACCCATTACTTAATTCACTACCACCCATTACCTAATTCACTACCACCCATTACCTAATTCACTACCACCCATTACTTAATTCACTACCACCCATTACTTAATTCACTACCACCCATTACTTAATTCACTACCACCCATTACCTAATTCACTACCACCCATTACTTAATTCACTACCACCCATTACTTAATTCACTACCACCCATTACTTAATTCACTACCACCCATTACTTAATTCACTACCACCCATTACCTAATTCACTACCACCCATTACCTAATTCACTACCACCCATTACTTAATTCACTACCACCCATTACTTAATTCACTACCACCCATTACCTAATTCACTACTACCCATTACTTAATTCACTACCACCCATTACTTAATTCACTACCACCCATTACTTAATTCACTACCACCCATTACTTAATTCACTACCACCCATTCACATTCGTTCTTACTCACGCATGTATATTACTCCCAATTATGTTTTCACTCTCACCCACTCTATTACTTTTTCATTCTAACTTCTCTCACACCTACCCACCTCCAGTTACTCATTCTCGCAAACTCTCTCACTCACTCACACTCGTTCAGTATATCACACTCACTCCAAGTTGCTAATTCTCGCATATTCACACTCACCTATTGTCTTGCCTCCTCTCTCCCCCCCCCCCCCCGGTCACACACACATTCTCTCTCTCTCTCTCTCTCTCTCTCGCTCTCTCTCTCTCTCTCTGACACTCATACGCACATTTGAAGAGCAATGAAGGCCAGGTCCCGTTGGCCTCTAAAACCTAGCATGGATGCCCAGCGTTGTCTGTGTCCCCAACAAGAAGTCTAGGGAGGAGGACCCAGTTGGTAAGGGGGCAACTCCACCCATGGAGTAACATAGATAATGTCCCATTGGTCTCTGGGATATAGCAGGGCTGCCAGACAAAGTTAATGCCCACACCAAGAAGTATAGGATGAGAGACCTGACTGATCTGGGAGTAACTCTACCCAGGGAGCGACATTAACCTGGAAGCCTATCTGGTCTCCTTGACAATCTCCAATGAGGAACAACAATATCTTTATCTAGGTGGTCATCGTTCATACACATTTGACATTAAATTTCCAAGCAATAAATTATATGAGAACAAAAAAGCTACAAAACTTAGAGATATATTGTTATTAAGAGCCCTACATTAGAGATGCTAATGACATTTTCAATTCATTCACATAATATATAATAATGGTATACTTTTATGCATGCCAAAGAAAATATAATTGTCCATTAAACGTAAATATAGAATCAGTTGTAGCAAGATCTAAGGCTTATTATATTTCTCTCTTATTTAGGTCAAAATATGTGCCATATTCCACTAATTTATCCACTAACATGTCTGTGGTTTCCCTAACAATGATTGAATATCTACAATAGCCATTACAACAGTGTCTTTAAATTTGAATGAAGTAATTTCCTTAATGAACTGGATGGTATTCGTTGTTGTGTACTTATTCCTTGTAAAAGGAGCGAGAAGTGGGACCAGGAATTTGGCCAGATTATACTTGAAAGTACCTATAGATGAAATAATGGGTCTAATGGGGTTACCGATGTTATGTATCTTTGGAAGGCCATGTAGTGTACCTGGCTTAGAGTCTGAGCTGTGAATGTAAACTGGTCCTCTATCGTAGATATGTAGACGACAGTTCCATAAATTTCAATAATGCTGATCACATTCAACCATTCGTTGCATTTCTTAATTCAAGACATCCAAATATGAAATTCACGTTCGAGATTGAACAAGAGTCAAAACTGTCGTTTCTTGATACAATTTGAGCAGTATTGAAACCCTTATCAGTAGGGCTTATCACTTATGTTCTAGTTACTCTCACTTTGATGCAGAAATTCAAGTTTTGCACAATTATGTCCTTCAAAATGGATATCTAAGCTACATATTCTATAAAACTCTACGGAATTTTATCAACAATGTATTCACTCCACCCCCTCCTGTACAGTCATTCGCTAAAGATACTCGTTATGTTACTCTTCCCTATCTAGGACGTCTAAGCTTTACAATTAGAAGAAATACTCAATTGCATTTTAAAGTAATAATTCCCTCACATTAACTTTAGGTATAATTTTAAAGAATAATTTTACTATTGGAAGCGTGTTACATAGCCTGGAAGCCTTACCGATATATGTCATAGTCATCCTTCAATGCTTATAGCATTAATTGTGTTTTACAGTGATAAAGTATCTCGTCAACATCCCCCATTACTTCTATTGCTTTCAAGCCGCTATAATTTCCTTCATCACATTATTACTAAAACAACCAGTTTTTCTTGGCTCCCCATCATCTGGCTTCTCATCTCCTCACCCTACAGCTGCTTCACCACTCCCTCATTGTAACTCCACCACGTCGTAAATTCTGAGACACGAATCACTCTGTTCCAAAGCTTCCTAAACTCATCCCGGAACTCGTTCCGACGGATAAACGCGAGTTATCTTCGATCATAAATTTAGCCCGCCTGTGAGTTCATTCCTCACGTTAGCGCTTCCCGTCGCGTTGCTTATCTAAATTACCTTTCACTCATGTGTCTTACGACCTGTGTTGGATATGCTAATTCACTTCTAATAACTTATGTCCGCCGCTGTTCGATATCGTAGAGGGATTGATGTGTAAAAGAACAGAGTTGTAAATGTTGTTGGGCACTGTCGTCGGTACATAAGCTACCGTACTGCAATGTTCTTGAGAGAGAGAGAGGGAGGGAGTTAGAGTTAGCGGCCCAGTACATTCTAAGGAGCCGTCACCAGGGGACATTTAATCACCCCCCCCCCCCCCCCCCCCCCCGGGGACTCCAAAGCTGGTCGTGATTGCGCCATACTTTTGTTTAATATTTTTATAAAATAGTGTAGCAGGAAATGTGTTTGTATTACTGTATATTACTGTAGTATAGTGTATTGGTGTTTGTATTACTGTAGCATAGTGTATTGAAGGAATATAAGGTGTTGTATTACTGTAGTATAGTATGTATTGTAATAGGATTGAAAGGAATATAAGGTGTTTGTATTACTGTAGCATAGTGTATTGAAAGGAATATAAGGTGTTTGTATTACTGTAGTATAGTGTATTGAAAGGAATATAAGGTGTTTGTATTACTGTAGCATAGTGTAATGAAAGGAATATAAGGTGTTTGTATTACTGTAGCATTGTGTAATGAAAGGAATATAAGGTGTTTGTATTACTGTAGCATAGTGTAATGAAAGGAATATAAGGTGTTTGTATTACTGTAGTATAGTGTAATGAAAGGAATATAAGGTGTTTGTATTACTGTAGCATAGTGTAATGAAAGGAATATAAGGTGTTTGTATTACTGTAGCATAGTGTAATGAAAGGAATATAAGGTGTTTGTATTACTGTAGCATAGTGTAATGAAAGGAATATAAGGTGTTTGTATTACTGTAGCATAGTGTATTGAAAGGAATATAAGGTGTTTGTATTACTGTAGTATAGTGTATTGAAAGGAATATAAGGTGTTTGTATTACTGTAGTATAGTGTATTGAAAGGAATATAAGGTGTTTGTATTACTGTAGTATAGTGTATTGAAAGGAATATAAGGTGTTTGTATTACTGTAGTATAGTGTAATGAAAGGAATATAAGGTGTTTGTATTACTGTAGTATAGTGTATTGAAAGGAATATAAGGTGTTTGTATTACTGTAGTATAGTGTATTGAAAGGAATATAAGGTGTTTGTATTACTGTAGTATAGTGTATTGAAAGGAATATAAGGTGTTTGTATTACTGTAGTATAGTGTATTGAAAGGAATATAAGGTGTTTGTATTACTGTAGTATAGTGTATTGAAAGGAATATAAGGTGTTTGTATTACTGTAGTATAGTGTATTGAAAGGAATATAAGGTGTTTGTATTACTGTAGTATAGTGTATTGAAAGGAATATAAGGTGTTTGTATTACTGTAGTATAGTGTATTGAAAGGAATATAAGGTGTTTGTATTACTGTAGTATAGTGTATTGAAAGGAATATAAGGTGTTTGTATTACTGTAGTATAGTGTATTGAAAGGAATATAAGGTGTTTGTATTACTGTAGTATAGTGTATTGAAAGGAATATAAGGTGTTTGTATTACTGTAGTATAGTGTATTGAAAGGAATATAAGGTGTTTGTATTACTGTAGTATAGTGTATTGAAAGGAATATAAGGTGTTTGTATTACTGTAGTATAGTGTATTGAAAGGAATATAAGGTGTTTGTATTACTGTAGCATAGTGTATTGAAAGGAATATAAGGTGTTTGTATTACTGTAGTATAGTGTATTGAAGGAATATAAGGTGTTTGTATTACTGTAGTATAGTGTATTGAAAGGAATATAAGGTGTTTGTATTACTGTATAGTGTATTGAAAGGAATATAAGGTGTTTTGTATTACTGTAGTATAGTGTATTGAAAGGAATATAAGGTGTTTGTATTACTGTAGTATAGTGTATTGAAAGGAATATAAGGTGTTTGTATTACTGTAGTATAGTGTATTGAAAGGAATATAAGGTGTTTGTATTACTGTAGTATAGTGTATTGAAAGGAATATAAGGTGTTTGTATTACTGTAGCATAGTGTATTGAAAGGAATATAAGGTGTTTGTATTACTGTAGTATAGTGTATTGAAAGGAATATAAGGTGTTTGTATTACTGTAGTATAGTGTATTGAAAGGAATAAGGTGTTTGTATTACTGTAGTATAGTGTATTGAAAGGAATATAAGGTGTTTGTATTACTGTAGTATAGTGTATTGAAAGGAATATAAGGTGTTTGTATTACTGTAGTATAGTGTATTGAAAGGAATATAAGGTGTTTGTATTACTGTAGTATAGTGTATTGAAAGGAATATAAGGTGTTTGTATTACTGTAGTAGTGTATTGAAAGGAATATAAGGTGTTTGTATTACTGTAGTATAGTGTATTGAAAGGAATATAAGGTGTTTGTATTACTGTAGTATAGTGTATTGAAAGGAATATAAGGTGTTTGTATTACTGTAGTATAGTGTATTGAAAGGAATATAAGGTGTTTGTATTACTGTAGTATAGTGTATTGAAAGGAATATAAGGTGTTTGTATTACTGTAGTATAGTGTATTGAAAGGAATATAAGGTGTTTGTATTACTGTAGTATAGTGTATTGAAAGGAATATAAGGTGTTTGTATTACTGTAGTATAGTGTATTGAAAGGAATATAAGGTGTTTGTATTACTGTAGCATAGTGTATTGAAAGGAATATAAGGTGTTTGTATTACTGTAGCATAGTGTATTGAAAGGAATATAAGGTGTTTGTATTACTGTAGTATAGTGTATTGAAAGGAATATAAGGTGTTTGTATTACTGTAGTATAGTGTATTGAAAGGAATATAAGGTGTTTGTATTACTGTAGCATAGTGTATTGAAAGGAATATAAGGTGTTTGTATTACTGTAGCATAGTGTATTGAAAGGAATATAAGGTGTTTGTATTACTGTAGCATAGTGTATTGAAAGGAATATAAGGTGTTTGTATTACTGTAGTATAGTGTATTGAAAGGAATATAAGGTGTTTGTATTACTGTAGTATAGTGTATTGAAAGGAATATAAGGTGTTTGTATTACTGTAGCATAGTGTATTGAAAGGAATATAAGGTGTTTGTATTACTGTAGCATAGTGTATTGAAAGGAATATAAGGTGTTTGTATTACTGTAGCATAGTGTATTGAAAGGAATATAAGGTGTTTGTATTACTGTAGCATAGTGTATTGAAAGGAATATAAGGTGTTTGTATTACTGTAGTATAGTGTATTGAAAGGAATATAAGGTGTTTGTATTACTGTAGTATAGTGTATTGAAAGGAATATAAGGTGTTTGTATTACTGTAGCATAGTGTATTGAAAGGAATATAAGGTGTTTGTATTACTGTAGCATAGTGTATTGAAAGGAATATAAGGTGTTTGTATTACTGTAGTATAGTGTATTGAAAGGAATATAAGGTGTTTGTATTACTGTAGTATAGTGTATTGAAAGGAATATAAGGTGTTTGTATTACTGTAGTATAGTGTATTGAAAGGAATATAAGGTGTTTGTATTACTGTAGCATAGTGTATTGAAAGGAATATAAGGTGTTTGTATTACTGTAGTATAGTGTATTGAAAGGAATATAAGGTGTTTGTATTACTGTAGTATAGTGTATTGAAAGGAATATAAGGTGTTTGTATTACTGTAGTATAGTGTATTGAAAGGAATATAAGGTGTTTGTATTACTGTAGTATAGTGTATTGAAAGGAATATAAGGTGTTTGTATTACTGTAGCATAGTGTATTGAAAGGAATATAAGGTGTTTGTATTACTGTAGCATAGTGTTTTCAAAGGAATTTATGCTGTTTGTATTACTGTAGTATAGTGTATTGAAAGGAATATAAGGTGTTTGTATTACTGTAGTATAGTGTATTGAAAGGAATATAAGGTGTTTGTATTACTGTAGTATAGTGTTGAAAGGAATCTAAGGTGTTTGTATTACTGTAGTATAGTGTATTGAAAGGAATATAAGGTGTTTGTATTACTGTAGCATAGTGTATTGAAAGGAATATAAGGTGTTTGTATTACTGTAGCATAGTGTATTGAAAGGAATATAAGGTGTTTGTATTACTGTAGTAGTGTATTGAAAGGAATATAAGGTGTTTGTATTACTGTAGCATAGTGTATTGAAAGGAATATAAGGTGTTTGTAATACTGTAGCATAGTGTATTGAAAGGAATATAAGGTGTTTGTATTACTGTAGCATAGTGTATTGAAAGGAATATAAGGTGTTTGTATTACTGTAGCATAGTGTATTGAAAGGAATATAAGGTGTTTGTATTACTGTAGCATAGTGTATTGAAAGGAATATAAGGTGTTTGTATTACTGTAGCATAGTGTATTGAAAGGAATATAAGGTGTTTGTATTACTGTAGCATAGTGTATTGAAAGGAATATAAGGTGTTTGTATTACTGTAGCATAGTGTATTGAAAGGAATATAAGGTGTTTGTATTACTGTAGCATAGTGTATTGAAAGGAATATAAGGTGTTTGTATTACTGTAGCATAGTGTATTGAAAGGAATATAAGGTGTTTGTATTACTGTAGCATAGTGTATTGAAAGGAATATAAGGTGTTTGTATTACTGTAGCATAGTGTATTGAAAGGAATATAAGGTGTTTGTATTACTGTAGCATAGTGTATTGAAAGGAATATAAGGTGTTTGTATTACTGTAGCATAGTGTATTGAAAGGAATATAAGGTGTTTGTATTACTGTAGCATAGTGTATTGAAAGGAATATAAGGTGTTTGTATTACTGTAGCATAGTGTATTGAAAGGAATATAAGGTGTTTGTATTACTGTAGCATAGTGTATTGAAAGGAATATAAGGTGTTTGTATTACTGTAGCATAGTGTATTGAAAGGAATATAAGGTGTTTGTATTACTGTAGCATAGTGTATTGAAAGGAATATAAGGTGTTTGTATTACTGTAGCATAGTGTATTGAAAGGAATATAAGGTGTTTGTATTACTGTAGCATAGTGTATTGAAAGGAATATAAGGTGTTTGTATTACTGTAGCATAGTGTATTGAAAGGAATATAAGGTGTTTGTATTACTGTAGCATAGTGTATTGAAAGGAATATAAGGTGTTTGTATTACTGTAGCATAGTGTATTGAAAGGAATATAAGGTGTTTGTATTACTGTAGCATAGTGTATTGAAAGGAATATAAGGTGTTTGTATTACTGTAGCATAGTGTATTGAAAGGAATATAAGGTGTTTGTATTACTGTAGCATAGTGTATTGAAAGGAATATAAGGTGTTTGTATTACTGTAGCATAGTGTATTGAAAGGAATATAAGGTGTTTGTATTACTGTAGCATAGTGTATTGAAAGGAATATAAGGTGTTTGTATTACTGTAGCATAGTGTATTGAAAGGAATATAAGGTGTTTGTATTACTGTAGCATAGTGTATTGAAAGGAATATAAGGTGTTTGTATTACTGTAGCATAGTGTATTGAAAGGAATATAAGGTGTTTGTATTACTGTAGCATAGTGTATTGAAAGGAATATAAGGTGTTTGTATTACTGTAGCATAGTGTATTGAAAGGAATATAAGGTGTTTGTATTACTGTAGCATAGTGTATTGAAAGGAATATAAGGTGTTTGTATTACTGTAGCATAGTGTATTGAAAGGAATATAAGGTGTTTGTATTACTGTAGCATAGTGTATTGAAAGGAATATAAGGTGTTTGTATTACTGTAGCATAGTGTATTGAAAGGAATATAAGGTGTTTGTATTACTGTAGCATAGTGTATTGAAAGGAATATAAGGTGTTTGTATTACTGTAGCATAGTGTATTGAAAGGAATATAAGGTGTTTGTATTACTGTAGCATAGTGTATTGAAAGGAATATAAGGTGTTTGTATTACTGTAGCATAGTGTATTGAAAGGAATATAAGGTGTTGTATTACTGTAGCATAGTGTATTGACAGGAATATAAGGTGTTTGTATTACTGTAGCATAGTGTATTGAAAGGAATATAAGGTGTTTGTATTACTGTAGCATAGTGTATTGAAAGGAATATAAGGTGTTTGTATTACTGTAGCATAGTGTATTGAAAGGAATATAAGGTGTTTGTATTACTGTAGCATAGTGTATTGAAAGGAATATAAGGTGTTTGTATTACTGTAGCATAGTGTATTGAAAGGAATATAAGGTGTTTGTATTACTGTAGCATAGTGTATTGACAGGAATATAAGGTGTTTGTATTACTGTAGCATAGTGTATTGAAAGGAATATAAGTGTTTGTATTACTGTAGCATAGTGTATTGAAAGGAATATAAGGTGTTTGTATTACTGTAGCATAGTGTATTGAAAGGAATATAAGGTGTTTGTATTACTGTAGCATAGTGTATTGACAGGAATATAAGGTGTTTGTATTACTGTAGCATAGTGTATTGAAAGGAATATAAGGTGTTTTGTATTACTGTAGCATAGTGTATTGAAAGGAATATAAGGTGTTTGTATTACTGTAGCATAGTGTATTGAAAGGAATATAAGGTGTTTGTATTACTGTAGCATAGTGTATTGAAAGGAATATAAGGTGTTTGTATTACTGTAGCATAGTGTATTGAAAGGAATATAAGGTGTTTGTATTACTGTAGCATAGTGTATTGAAAGGAATATAAGGTGTTTGTATTACTGTAGCATAGTGTATTGAAAGGAATATAAGGTGTTTGTATTACTGTAGCATAGTGTATTGAAAGGAATATAAGGTGTTTGTATTACTGTAGCATAGTGTATTGAAAGGAATATAAGGTGTTTGTATTACTGTAGCATAGTGTATTGACAGGAATATAAGGTGTTTGTATTACTGTAGCATAGTGTATTGAAAGGAATATAAGGTGTTTTGTATTACTGTAGCATAGTGTATTGAAAGGAATATAAGGTGTTTGTATTACTGTAGCATAGTGTATTGAAAGGAATATAAGGTGTTTGTATTACTGTAGCATAGTGTATTGAAAGGAATATAAGGTGTTTGTATTACTGTAGCATAGTGTATTGAAAGGAATATAAGGTGTTTGTATTACTGTAGCATAGTGTATTGAAAGGAATATAAGGTGTTTGTATTACTGTAGCATAGTGTATTGAAAGGAATATAAGGTGTTTGTATTACTGTAGCATAGTGTATTGAAAGGAATATAAGGTGTTTGTATTACTGTAGCATAGTGTATTGAAAGGAATATAAGGTGTTTGTATTACTGTAGCATAGTGTATTGACAGGAATATAAGGTGTTGTATTACTGTAGCATAGTGTATTGAAAGGAATATAAGGTGTTTGTATTACTGTAGCATAGTGTATTGAAAGGAATATAAGGTGTTTGTATTACTGTAGCATAGTGTATTGAAAGGAATATAAGGTGTTTGTATTACTGTAGCATAGTGTATTGAAAGGAATATAAGGTGTTTGTATTACTGTAGCATAGTGTATTGAAAGGAATATAAGGTGTTTGTATTACTGTAGCATAGTGTATTGAAAGGAATATAAGGTGTTTGTATTACTGTAGCATAGTGTATTGAAAGGAATATAAGGTGTTTGTATTACTGTAGCATAGTGTATTGAAAGGAATATAAGGTGTTTGTATTACTGTAGCATAGTGTATTGAAAGGAATATAAGGTGTTTGTATTACTGTAGCATAGTGTATTGAAAGGAATATAAGGTGTTTGTATTACTGTAGCATAGTGTATTGAAAGGAATATAAGGTGTTTGTATTACTGTAGCATAGTGTATTGAAAGGAATATAAGGTGTTTGTATTACTGTAGCATAGTGTATTGAAAGGAATATAAGGTGTTTGTATTACTGTAGCATAGTGTATTGACAGGAATATAAGGTGTTTGTATTACTGTAGCATAGTGTATTGAAAGGAATATAAGGTGTTTGTATTACTGTAGCATAGTGTATTGAAAGGAATATAAGGTGTTTGTATTACTGTAGCATAGTGTATTGAAAGGAATATAAGGTGTTTGTATTACTGTAGCATAGTGTATTGAAAGGAATATAAGGTGTTTGTATTACTGTAGCATAGTGTATTGAAAGGAATATAAGGTGTTTGTATTACTGTAGCATAGTGTATTGAAAGGAATATAAGGTGTTTGTATTACTGTAGCATAGTGTATTGAAAGGAATATAAGGTGTTTGTATTACTGTAGTATAGTGTATTGAAAGGAATATAAGGTGTTTGTATTACTGTAGCATAGTGTATTGAAAGGAATATAAGGTGTTTTGGAGGGCAAACTTCAGTTGTCCTCTATGTTTGTGAGGCACGGAAAAGTCAGCAAAGAAGGCCAAGTGATGAACAATTAATACCAGCTATCCTTATCAGCCACCTATAGCACTCCCTGGGAATATTACCTACTGTAGTTCGGCTGATGCCTGCAACCTCATCCTCTCTTAGATTGAAGCCGTCTTTATTTCTCTATTTTCTGTTCTTCTCCCTCTCTCCTTCTATTTTCTGTTCTTCTCCCTCTCTCCTTCTATTCTCTGTTCTTCTCTCTCTCTCCTTCTATTTTTTGTTCTTCTCTCTCTCCTTCTATTTTCTGTTCTTCTCCCTCTCTCCTTCTATTTTCTGTTCTTCTCTCTCTCTCCTATTTTCTGTTCTTCTCTCTCTCTCCTTCTATTTTTTGTTCCTCTCTCTCTCCTTCTATTTTTTGTTCTTCTCTCTCTCTCCTTCTATTTTTTGTTCTTCTCCCTCTCTCCTTCTATTTTTTGTTCTTCTCTCTCTCTCCTTCTATTTTCTGTTCTTCTCCCTCTCTCCTTCTATTTTCTGTTCTTCTCCCTCTCTCCTTCTATTTTTTGTTCTTCTCTCTCTCTCCTTCTATTTTCTGTTCTTCTCCCTCTCTCCTAATATTTTCTGTTCTTCTCCCTCTCTCCTATTTTCTGTTCTTCTCCCTCTCTCCTTCTATTTTCTGTTCTTCTCCCTCTCTCCTTCTATTTTCTGTTCTTCTCCCTCTCTCCTTCTATTTTCTGTTCTTCTCCCTCTCTCCTTCTATTTTCTGTTCTTCTCCCTCTCTCCTTCTATTCTTTCGTCCAATTTCTCTTTCAACCTTAAGAGAGCCCACCTCGCGTTTTTTCTCTTTCTCTCCCTCTCTCTTTGGCTTGTATCCTTTCGACCCCATTCAGCCTACTGTTTAAAAGACGTTTACCACCATCCGGGTGTCAATATTTCCCTGGCGAGCTGTAGCGAGCCAGCATATATATATTTTTGTTTTACAGCACGCTAAATTTATGCATTTTTCGATAGAAAAATTTCTCCGGCGAAGCCGGATTTCTCCATAGAATGCTGGCTCGCTATCGCTCGCCAGGAAGAAATCGACACCTGGATGGGTATAAAAGTCTTAAAACAGTTGGCTGAATGGGTCCAAATGGATAAAAGTCAGAGAAAGAGAGAAAAGGAGAGAAAGATAACAAAGCCGGTGACCCCCCTTAACCTGCACCGTAACTGCCTTGGTGGGGTTTTTCCCCTCCGCGGGTTTTTCCCCCTCTCTGCTTTCATCAATCACCTTAGACCCATTTTTGGTGTTCGCATATCTCCCTTCCTACCCCCCCCCCCCCATCTCTCTCTCTCTCTTTTTCCAGACTCTTTTATGCATATATTTTGTTCTTCCTTTGATGCCTCTGAAAGACCTCTACAATTTTGTCAGGCACATTGACTTAGCAGGTACAGTTCGTCGCACAATTATTCTATTCCGTTTGGGGTCGTGATTTGGCAGCGCTACACCCACTTCCCCTCCCCCCCTCCACCTCATATTGGTAGGAGGTGGAGGGACTAGGGAGGGGGGTTGGGGCGGTGGGTGCAACTCTGCCTAATCTCGACCCCAACGGAAAAGAATATGTGCGACGAACTGTACCTTAAGGGGGGATCTCCACTTGAGGGATTGTTTTCTTGACCCCTTTCTCCCTCATGTTTAACCCCATTGCTCTTGATATTATAAAACGTTCGCCCCATTATTTAGCGATTTTAAGAACTTTCACCCCATATTAAGACCTTTCGTGCCATTCAGGTGTGGATTATATCCTGGCGAGCGATAGCGAGCCTGTAATTTAAGAGGAACCGGCCTTTGGCCGGGACATTTTTCTAACGAAAAATGTACAAATTTATCTTGAAAGGGACTCAAGGGAGTGTAATTTTAAGCTTGATGGAGGTATAGGGAACAAACTAAATACCTCCCCTTAAACCTACTGTATATCTCTGGCCGATGTTGATGAATTCATTTGTAGACCAATTAAGCATTAGAGTTTCAAATTGCATCTCAAATGGCTGTAGTTCTCATAGAAAGACTATGCGAAATTATGGAATACGTGACACATTCGCGCATCAATTCTCAGTACGAGCAGATGTTTGTATTGAGGTTTAAACCTATATTTGCATTTATATCTAATACATCGGACTGTTATACATATAGGCTGTATACAACCCTTCACCTTACAAATGACAACCACATCGAATAGTAGATAAAAAGGTATACTCCTGTGTAGCGGGTAGACCTGTACTTATATCTCAATAATGTGGTAATGTTACAATATTTGTTTACATTTTACATTCATAAATAGTCCATCAATATACTAAGTTAGGTTAGGTTAGGTTTTGGTTAGGTTAGGTTAAAGATATTGTTCAATGTTTCTTAGTAAATAGGCATCTGAAAAACAGTTCCACCCGCTACACAAGATCTTACCAAAACAGTTCCACCCGCTACACAAGATCTTACCAAAACAGTTCCACCCGCTACACAAGATCTTACCAAAACAGTTCCACACGCTACACAAGATCTTACCAAAACAGTTCCACCCGCTACACAAGATCTTACCAAAACAGTTCCTCCCGCTACACAAGATCTTACCAAAACAGTTCCTCCCGCTACACAAGATCTTACCAAAACAGTTCCTCCCGCTACACAAGATCTTACCAAAACAGTTCCACCCGCTACACAAGATCTTACCGATAAAAGGACCCAACGAAAGGTTTCTGTGCCGTCAAGATGTCTCAAGGGATGAACGTAGAGAGTTGTGCATTCTGAGTAGACATTTACCGAAAAGTACTGTTTACTCTGTGATAGGGATTCCGTCACCCCGTAGGACTCTCTAAAAATTAAAACAAAATCATATATGAAAATATATTGCAGGTTAGCTTGGGAAGAGCTGAGTTAATTGAAATGAGGTTAATTGAAAGAAATGTTATTACATTATTACATCACAGGGGTCGTAACTTAAACAGACACCTAATAACACAAGTAAGATGCAAATGATTGAACACACACACACACACACACACACACACACACACACACACACACACACACACACACACACACACACACACACATATATGGATACCTGAATACAATTGACAAAAATATTTACCCGAATGAATATTCAAACAATATGAGAGGCAAATCTAATATGTCTGAAGTTCAATATAAACAGACATACGTAGAAGCATTATTCGATTGGGAATGGAAAATAAGAACTAATTTTTGTGATTATCAGTGCACTGTAAGCGATTAATTAGTTTTCTTTTCGGAAAATTTGACCGATTTGGCCAATACTAATCTTAAAGTCGAATATAATATTGGAACTGAGTTTTAGTTATATATATAGATAATATTCAAGGACACTAGTGCGACGTTATGAGAAACAATTTATTAGGGAAAATAGGCACCAATAGATTCGCCATATTTTTCTCCATATAGTCCGCATGGAGGATTTTCGTTATCAACAAATTGAAAAATACCCACTTCTCAGACAAATACACCAAAAATCTAAGTCAAAGCGGGGGTGTGGGGGCGGCAGCCCCCACCTATAATACTAGGATAGGTTAGGTAAGGTTGTTAGGTTAGGCTAATGTCCTTTCAAAGGGGTATATGCTAGTAAACACTAGGATAACCTATACCCGGTCAGAGGTAAGAAGAAGAAGAGTACTGCAGTAGTCTCCTTGAATGCTACCTATATATATATATATATATATATATATATATATATATATATATATATATATATATATAGTACAGTATATACCTGTCTTCTTCCCTTCTGTAATCCCATTCTTCATTCCTTCCACCATCTTCATCATCACACCTTCCTTCCTTTTTACTTTCTTCCAATTTCCTCCCTGCCCGCCTGCCTCCTTTATCGCTCACATATTGTTTAGGGCGGTAATCCCAGCAGCCTCCGCTTCTTCTTACTTTATTACCACCGCTCTTCTTTTGTTCTCGGTAAAGGAGTTACAAAGGGTTTAGTTAGTTAGGAAATGGAGGGCGAAACTTAAAGGGGAGTCACCGGCTTTTTTTTATCTTTCTCTCCTTTTCTCTCTTTCTCTGGCTTGTATCCATTCGGCCCCATTTAGCCAACTGTTTTAAGACGTTTATCCCCATCCAGGTGTCGATTTCTTCCTGGCGAGCGATAGCGAGCCAGCATTGTATGGAGAAATCTGGCTTCACCGGAGACACTTTTCTATCGAAAAATTTACAAATTTAGCTTGCTGTCAAAACAAAAATATATATATGCTGGCTCGCTACCGCTCGCCCGGAAAATATTGACACCTGGATGGGGGTAAACGTCTTAAAACAGTAGGCTGAATGGGGCCGAATGGATACAAGCCAAAGGGAGAGGGAGAGAAAGAGCAAAAAAGCGAGGTGGGCTCCCTTGATCAAAGTTAGTGGGTATAATCCTGTGTAGCGGGTGTACGTGTACGTATATCTCAATAATTTGGTAATGTTACAATATATTTTTACATTTTACATTCATAAATAGTCCACTAATATACTAGGTTAGGTTTGGTTAGGTTAGGTTAAAGATATTGTTCAATGTTTTCTTAGTAAATAGGCATCTGAAAAACAGTTCTACCCGCTACACAGGACCTTACCCCAGTGTGCTGTAGTGGTTAGCACGTTTGCTGGTTTCCTCAGTTTCTAACCAAAGGTGGATATTGCGTTTATGTTCGCAACAATCTTGCTTTCTCTTGTGTTCCCAACCTTGACTCTACTGCATCATCTACTCTCTGGTAAAGCTTTCTTGTCACTATCAAACTAAATATTTCTGCGCTGTTTATCTCTCCCCTAATTCGGAAAATATCAAGGAAACCGACCACCTTTTATTTCGTGATTTTTTTTTTGGGTTTTAGCTAGTTTTCATCATTATACAGTGGTTGTCATTAATTAGAATCTCCGGAAAAAACGTTTTCCCCATTATCCAACAATCTTAAGATACGGACCCCGATAGTGGGGAGGGCTATGAAGTACAGGGAAATTGAGGGGTAAAAGACGAAAATAAGGGGTAATATTAGCCTAACCTAACAACCTTACCTAACCTAACCTAGTATATTAGGTGGGGGCTGCCGCCCCCACACCCCCGCTGGTTTGGCGTTTGATTAATAAAAGGTTGACGGTCGCCAAAAAAAAAAAAAAAAAAAAAAAAAAATGAAGTCTACAGTATTTACTCCGCAATCTTCAGCTTTAACAGGAGGTAAATATTAACTTTTTCAAAGTAATTGAAAACGGTTTTTCCGGAGATTCTAATTAATGACAACCACTGTATAATGATGAAAACTAACTAAAACAAAAACAAAAAATTACGAAATAAAAGGTGGTCGGTTTCCTTGATATATACCCCTAATTCTACTAACTATCCAAAAAAAATACTATCTCACTTCTAAAGTGGAACACATTCTATCCATCTCTCCTTTCGCAGAAATCTCCATCTTAGGAGATTTCAACGTTCACCACCGCCAATGGCTCTCCTTGTGGAGAATTTCGTCTCGACTGCCCTAGTTAACCTTCGTTAACAAAAACTCTCTCACCTCCTGTAAACGATATGGGCAAAAGGAATTTATTTATTTCTACACCGGGTCGAAACCATCGATATATTATTTAGACAAATATGTTAGTTAGGTCATGTACTTCATTGCCATATATGTCCACCCCGTCGGTAATTCATTATAAAAAAAATCCCTAAATGTCTAAAAAAAATCCCTAAATCTCGCACGGCTCACCCGATCTCAATTTCCTGTTGCGTTGGTGCGGGACGGCCACCCCTCTCGCTCCACCACCTTCATTTATTGGTTCAATGACAAAACTTGGCTCGGATTTCATGGATTTAGCGGGGGTAGCAGCCCCCACCCATATTACTAGGTTAGGTTAGGTTAGGTTATTTGGTTAGGTTAATGACAAAACTTGGCTCGGATTTCATGGATTTAGCGGGGGTGTGGGGGCAGTAGCCCCCACCCATAATACTAGGTTAGGTTAGGTTAGTTTATTTGGTTAGGTTAATGACAAAACTTGGCTCGGATTTCATGGATTCTTCGGTCAATATACAGGAGGCGCTACAATATAGGTAGCAAAATTATAATGGTAGTTTTGGTTTCCTATCATCATATGCTTCATTTCTATATACTTTTTATCCCCGGGGAAAAAAAAAAAATCTTGGGATTTTTCATTTATTTTCTTGGGATTTTTTGTTTTGGTCATTAACCTAACCAAAAAACCTAACCTAACCTAACCTAATAGCCCCCAAATACATTTAGGTTAGGTTAGGTTAGGTTTTTTGGTTAGGTTAATAAAAAAAAAAAAAAAATCCAATAAAAAAATAAAAAACCCAAGATTTTGTTTTTTTTTCCCCGGGGATAAAAAGTATATAGAAATGAAGCATATGATGATAGGAACCCAAAACTACCATTATAATTTTGCTACCTATATTGTAGCGCCTCCTGCATATTGACCGATTCTTCCAATATTACCCCTTTATTTATGCCTCTTACCCCGCAATTTCCCTGATCTTCATAGCCCTCCCCACTATCGGGGGCCGTGTCTTAAGATTGATGAATAAGACTTGTTTTGCATTTTCCGATGGGGTTCATAAAAAAACACAACTAAAAAAACTAAAAACAAGGACAAAAACTAAAAAATACTTGTGAAAATCGTCCCCGGTGTAAAACTAAATATTTACCGGGCAAAATGTTGTAGGTTCAAATAATTACTGAATAACTGTGTCACATACTCACCACATTAGTCACTCCCTCCATGTATGCCTGATGGTAGACCTATGAACCACTCACTGACACAAATAAATACTCTAACTTAGTATTGAGACTTCCTTTGTCTATTCATAAGTATAACGTGTGTGAAGTTCTAATGTATCAATAACGTAGATATCTTTCAATATTGTTCAATTATTTATCTGGTTAGAATGCATAACTATTATTATATAACTTACTGTTGTTTTGTAATAAACACGCAGCGTAAAAGCCCTCTTAAGAAAAATAAAGTAACCCGAAATATTTCTATTCACTGTCCAGGATTTTTGGTGTATACTAGGGTACTTATCCGTAACCCCTTCTGTACCAGCGACGTCGGTTTTACTTTTGCATCTAGCTATATTTAGACGATTTTATTAAGTTTAAGAATTGCCTCTTATCAATTAATAGGCTTCGAACTATCTTAATTAAAACTTGTACCATCACAGACCCTTTTTAAACTACACATAATCGTCTAAATATAGACAAAATATAATTAAAAAGACGTTGCCGGTACAGAAGGGGTTAAGAAGCGAGGCTCCATTATTATAATCAGAGCCTTATGGTAATTAATCAATGGTTTATAAATGTTCACACTATCCGTAATTTAAGCAATCACTTTGTAGTAGACCTTAACTGTTCCGCTATTTATCGGCAACTGACTCCCAAACCCATTCTCCAGGTCATCGTCATGTCTTAGTTCAGTGGTTCAAAATGCTCGGAATATGTTCCGTGCACCGGGTATTAATGCTCGGAATATGTTCCGTGCACCGGGTATTAATCATACGATGTGATTGTAAAGATCCTATAAGTATGAAGCTATGAAATAGTAAATATCAGAATAATATACTATCATAATTATTTTCATGATTTAGCCAAACCCAAACGTATGTACTATTATTTACAGAATGTCCTTATCAATCTAATCTATTAGCACCGAACTCGAAAATCTTTAGACCCACATAAATTCCCGCCAATCCTTTGTGTCGAGCGATAGTAGAATGACATATTTGGACGCCGCCGCAACAAACTGAACGGTAATAGAGCTTCTTTGAAAATGTGTATGTTAAGATATTGGCAAGTAATGTGTATGTTAAGATATTGGCAAGTAATGTGTATGTTAAGATATTGGCAAGCAATGTGTATGTTAAGATATTGGCAAGTAATGTGTATGTTAAGATATTGGCAAGTAATGTGTATGTTAAGATATTGGCAAGTAATGTGTATGTTAAGATATTGGCAAGTAATGTGTATGTTAAGATATTGGCAAGTAATGTGTATGTTAAGATATTGGCAAGTAATGTGTATGTTAAGATATTGGCAAGTAATGTGTATGTTAAGATATTTGCAAGTAATCATACAAAACTTAATTCTACATTTACGGAAGGTATGGTGACGCTTCGACTGTGCTCGGCTGACTCTAACCACTATCCACATAACCTATCCACAGTAGCACTATCCAAACTACCTACCTACAATACCACTATCTACACTACCAGTATCTACACTACCTACCCACACTACTACTATCCACACTACCTACCCATACAACCACTATCCACACTACTACTATCCACACTACCACTATCCACACTACCTACCCATACAACCACTATCCACACAACCACTATCCACACTACCTACCCACACTACCACTATCCACATTACCTACCCACACTACTACTATCCACACTACCACTATCCACACAACCTCTATCCACACTACCTACCCACACTACTACTATCCACACTACCTACCCATACAACCACTATCCACACTACCTACCCACACTACTACTATCCACACTACCACTATCCACACTACCTACCCATACAACCACTATCCACACAACCACTATCCACACTACCTACCCACACTACCACTATCCACACTACCTACCCACACTACCACTAACCACACTACCACTATCCACACTACCACTATCCACACTACCTACCCACACTACCACTAACCACACTACCACTATCCACACTACCTACCCATACAACCACTATCCACACTACCTACCCACACTACCACTATCCACACTACCTACCCACACTACCACTAACCACACTACCACTATCCACACTACCTACCCATACAACCACTATCCACACAACCACCATCCACACTACCTACCCACACTACCACCTTGAGCAAGGAAATTGGTAATAGTGTCTGGTAATAAACTTTGGTAGATCGCTATTGAATCTCGGAGCGAGGGCTACAGAGATATGGCGGGTGAGAATTAATTTGACTACACCGGTATCTGGGAAGTGCTAGCAATAGCCTTCGGTTAGGGTAACCTCAATAGAGTGAACCATTTCCTGCCAGAGTCTGGTGATTGTAAATATTATAAAGAATGATTAATATTAAGTAAATTAGAACCGCATAAAATTACCTAGGCCAAGTTAATTTGGTTATAACACCTCGTGTGAGTAAATTAAGAGGTACTATATTTGGGATTAGGCTTGAATTTCCCGCGGGAAATTCAAATGTTACTTAATCGTTGTAAAACTATATTTACATATATATTCATAAAACAAAAAGCTAAGGGAATGAAGTTAATAAAGTTAATAAAGTTGGTATATATTTTACTTAAGGCCGGAAAATTACAATTCCGACAGACGCCACTAAACCTCGAGACTATCAAGACGTGCTCCCTTGACGATCCACACCCGGCCCGAACTAACTTCTCCTATAGAAGACGGAAGGAATTATCTCGAAATTACGCCAGGACCCTAAATATAGCTAAGTTATTGATATATGTGTGGCCATGTATAACATAATATTATTGATATTTGTGGCCATGTATAACATATTTAGTTAAGGCTTCTGCTTGATAGGCTATTATGGGTTGAGACAACTAGTCAACCATCGTTTCATTACTAAATCCATGCCATAAGGTAGGCTATCAATTATTATACTTGTCTTCTTTTTATTCAAGATAATTTAGGATACTGATTAACCACAAAATCCTTAACATGACGATTAATATATAACCTGAACATTATGTTATCATTATTACACTTCCTACCCACACTACCACTATTGGCACTTCCTACCCACACTACCACTATTGACACTTCCTACCCACACTACCACTATTGGCACTTCCTACCCACACTACCACTATTGACACTTCCTACCCACACTACCACTATTGACACTTCCTACCCACACTACCACTATTGACACTTCCTACCCACACTACCACTATTGACACTTCCTACCCACACTACCACTATTGACACTTCCTATACCCACACTACCACTATTGACACTTCCTACCCACACTCCCAACCCACACTCTCCTCCCACAAGCACAAGCAAGCGACTTACGTATGTCCCCACAAACCATCCTTTTAAGGGGAGGCAGACCGTTTATCTGGACCTCCTTCTCCCTAATGTTTAGCCCCACTAGTTTTGAGATTACAAGACGTTCGGCCCATTAGTTTGGCGATTTTAACACCTTTCGCCCCATTTCGTTGTAAATTTTAAGACCTTTCGTGCCAAAAAAAAAAAATAGGTAGTCCATTATTTCTGGCGAGCGATAGCGAGCCTGCAATTTTAAGAGGAACCGGCCTTCGGCCGGGACAGTACAAATTTATCTTGAAGGGGGGTCTAGGGGTTGTTTTTCTAAGCTTGATGGAGGTCTAGGGAGGAAACTAGAAAAACATATGAATACATTAAATAATAGACCAAACGAATGACCAGCCTCCCCTTAAGCATATACATATTTTGTGTATATTTATATTTGATAGTGACAGATAACTTGAATGTATAGGTGATATTAGTAGGGTTGGGTGGTAGGTGATAACTACCGTGTTTGATGGAGGAGCAATAATGGTCTAGTAGTTTCCACAGGTACGCCACGGTAGCCTTATCCGATTCCTAGTCATTCAGGTGTGACTTTAACCTCATGACACAGGGACAAGTGGCTTAATTCTCCACTTTTGGTAATGCCCAATATTAACAATAATTAGGTGACGGTGTGAAACAAGCTGTGGCAAAATATCATACTGATCCAACTGTTTGTTAATAAGTTATTCCCGAAAAACTGTGTAACACGGCCTCTGAAACCCATAGTAGACTAATGATAGATAAATTTAGGTAACGGAGATATATTAAATGATAACCTCATAAGCTGCCAGACCAGTGTTGAGGATAAATGTTGAGGGAAAAAGCGCTCGTGTGATACCGGCATAACACCGAAAGTAGGTCACCCACGCCTTCCATATTCATACCACAAGTACCCTACCCTTCCATATTCATACCACAAGTACCCTACCCTTCCATATTCATACCACAAGTACTCTACCCTTCCATATTCATACCACAAGTACCCTACCCTTCCATATTCATACCACAAGTACCCTACCCTTCCATATTCATACCACAAGTACCCTACCCTTCCATATTCATACCACAAGTACCCTACCCTTCCATATTCATACCACAAGTACCCTACCCTTCCATATTCATACCACAAGTACCCTACCCTTCCATATTCATACCACAAGTACCCTACCCTTCCATATTCATACCACAAGTACCCTACCCTTCCATATTCATACCACAAGTACCCTACCCTTCCATATTCATACCACAAGTACCCTACCCTTCCATATTCATACCACAAGTACCCTACCCTTCCATATTCATACCACAAGTACCCTACCCTTCCATATTCATACCGATTGTACCCTACCCTTCCATATTCATACCACAAGTACCCTACCCTTCCATATTCATACCACAAGTACCCTACCCTTCCATATTCATACCACAAGTACCCTACCCTTCCATATTCATACCACAAGTACCCTACCCTTCCATATTCATACCACAAGTACCCTACCCTTCCATATTCATACCACAAGTACCCTACCCTTCCATATTCATACCACAAGTACCCTACCCTTCCATATTCATACCACAAGTACCCCCCCCCCCCGCAGCCTTAGAATAGAATAATAAATATATAAATATGAATATTTAAAAGTGATTGTATATTATAGGAATTTGTGACAATCATTAGTATGTGTGTAAGGGATAAAAGACAAGTTCAATGCATTTCAATGATAATTGAAGATAATGTGACATAAAACCATGTGTAATTTGCAGATCTGTAGATCTTCTCCTGAGTGTGTTTATATCCCCATTACAATTGTCATCAAAAAACAATTCATACTCAATGCTGATGCACTCCAAATACTCTCAAAGTGTGTTTGCAAAGAAAATAATGATCTTCAAATTTCTTTAGAAAATGCATATTTATTTTATTTTACGTGCCTCTGATGCGCATACCTACATTACAAAATTATGTGTGCGTACTAAATGTAGTACATACTCAACATATGACTACTTGAAATGCCTGCATTCATCGAAACCAAACGGTGGGAGCACTTGGAATTCGGTCGAAAAACAAAAATGCAATAAATTCTACGATAAAGTGTACAGTATATACATCGCCACTTTCAACTCACTAAATACGACATTGTGTACATATTTCCGGGTGAAAATGAATACGTGAGTGCATTTTATACCACTCTCCTTCCTTTTTCATCCAACATGATAGATTTACCCCCCCCAAAAAAAAAATGGCTGGCACTGGGGGTGACACAAGGTCATTAAAATACCGGCATGCTGCGGGTTAACGTCTAATTATGCGAATACAAACTAGTTTTTCTATCTGCTATCCAAAACCGTTATCTAATATTGTTTTACTGCCATTTCATTAATGGGAAATTTATTTAGTGATGCTACATAATATATGTTCACTCTTTAACCTGAGAACGGCGAGAAGACTCCTAAGAGGTTTTGGTGATGAAAGGCGACGAACCTATTCAGATCCAAGGCCTAAGAAAAGCTTTTTAAAAGGCCCCAGTAGGGTTTAAAACAAAGGAATATGTGATTAAGTCAGATAATTCCCCTCCATACCTCCTATTACTCCTCCACCCCCTCCTTCCCACCCTCTTCCCCCACCCTGTCAATTATCACCTATTTTTCCTCTTAGCCCCTTGTTTATCGTTTTATTTACTGCGCTTATATCTCCAACCCGGTTCCAAGGTGTTGTCCTGCGCCTATCGAGTGCGTGGGGATAGAGAGAGAGGCTTCAGTCTGCCTCTAGGCTTCGGAGAGGGAGGGTATACGTCGCGTTCACCTCACACTTCATGACTGGAGGGTCGGCAATAATTTGTGTTTTTCACCCCTCAAATACTATTCCCAACTGTTTTATTGCTTTTACATGTTAACATCTTCATATTAAATGTAAAATAGGCGCATATGAATAAGTAATAATGATATTTATTGCAAAATGACGATTTTAGGCAGGAATGAAGCCTAATATCGTCGCTTGGCGGTAGGGTGTGCACTACCAATAGCGCGTCTTTCTCGGGTTAAGGATAAATAGTCTTGCTTTGAAAATCGATGTTATTCATTGTAGCTTAGGATTGCAAAATCACCACATCACATACAATAACGAAGACAATTAAATGATATTTCAGTTCATATATCTTACTCAGAATCCAGACAATAACAATAAGAATACTGTATACAGAAATACAGTATATCACGATGAAAATATAACGAAAAGAAATGGAGAGAGTATCACGCAAGAGCTTTGATCATCAATTTTCAATGGCCAATATATCTATTTCCAGCAACATTTGTGGAATTGTTTGCAATAATAATGGAAACAAACTGATGGTAGCTTATTTGCAATTATTATGGTTTTTTTCACCAACCAACTTCACATCTAAACTCAATTAATGAAATCAACAAATACATGTGGCACTCCGGGGACTCGAACCTAGGATACTCACATCGAAATTCTGCGCACTATGCATTACGCTATCAAGACAGTTAAGGAAATATGCAGAAGCCTACGATTTATTATGCAGTTTCGAATCCTGCATATTAATCTGAGCATGTACATGTATTCCAACTGCGCTATGGTAGCGTAATGTATAGACGAATGGAAGGAGTAATTAATGGGACACTTAACCCTTTGGTTGAATTCCTACTTAAATAACAAAGGAAGGAAAATGGGTTTGTGTACTGCCGTCTGGGGAGGACCATTGTATTGTCGTGCCAAGGATAGCTTAGCAGGGTAATTCCTAGGGGGGCCACCATGGATATTGTCACTGCTGAGAGTCACACTACACCACCACCACACTCTTAAGCCGGTATCACACGAGAGCTTTTATACCCAACATTCGATGAGCAACATTTTTCTGGCAACATTTATGGAATATTTTGCAGTGGTATCGGAAACTAGACTGATGATAGATGAATTTAGACAACCGAAATAATTTATATGTTGACCACATAAGCTGCCAGACCAGTATTGACGATAAATGTTGACTATAAAAGCGCCAGATCAATTATCACGACAGTTCTAGTGGAGCTTGATGTTCGTATACTTCACTTCTTAACTTGTTCTGTTTAAATGTTCGTGTTTTACTTCTTACTCTTCTCCTTGTGTTGCCTTTATCTTCATCCTTACAATTGTTGTAGTGAAGCATTTATATATTCTTTCGTATACTTCACTCTACTTCCATTTCTGTTTAGTGGTCGTATTTTATTTTTTATTCTTTTTACTAGTGTTTCTTATATATTCTTCCTTCTTATTGTCCTTCTTCCTCCATATATTCTTCCTTCTTATTGTCCTTCTTCCTCCATATATTCTTCCTTCTTATTGTCCTTCTTCCTCCATATATTCTTCCTTCTTATTCACTTTCTGTTTGAATTATAAGACCGCCTTGTGTTTTTGTTTTTGTCGTCTTATATTTGCTTCTTCATGCGTTTTTGGTGTTTGGTGCAGTACGTTGCTTTGGTGTTTGATGAAGTACGTTGTTATTCCAGGTTAAAAATATCTATAGTTACCGGTACCTCAAGAGTCAAGAATTAGATAATCTAAAGCCATACATATATTGCAAATAATTATAAAATAACTAATGACTATAGTTCTCTCGTGGTCATTTGGGGGAAGGGGTCGGGTGCAAGTTGGTCTAGAACTCTAGATAATAGTCCATCAGGTGCCTGGCCCGGGGAGACGGTTTATATGAAGGGTGCGCCTGGAAGTGTGGTGGGTGGGCTTGTGGTTTCGGCTCTGCTGCATGTCTGCCTGCCGAGATCGGAACCTCTCCGTGTGGTCGGGGGCCGGGGGAGTGCTGGAGGGACCTTGGTGACCCTGGTCTCTGGGTCTTCTCCTGCATAACCTAGATGTGTGTGAATTTGTATTTTGTTTGTGTGTGTTCATTGTTTACTGTTGTGTTGTCCCTATTCTGGCTCTATCTTGAGAAGCCCCCCCCCCCCCAAAAAAAAAAGGAAACGTGGGCATTGAGCCTGAGTATATAGATAGATAAATATATAGATAGATAGTTCTCTCGTGATATCCTTCTCATGTCTGTACATATATTTACATAATTAACCAGTCCCACTTGAATATTATCTCGTAAACAACAGAAACCACACTTTATCCACCTCTTAGACTTTTCGTAAAAGTCTCCCTCACTATCCGATGCCCCAATTTATACATACAGGTCTCCCTCACTATCCGATGCCCCAATTTATGATATTATTACAAGTTTTTAGGTGTTTGGGTTTGAGTTTTGGCTGGTCCCAGAACGCATCCCCATTTACTCCATTATTGTTAGGGTTTGTTGTACGATTTTTCTATTTAAGATCGGGTTTTCTATTTAAGATCGGGTTTTCTATTTAAGATCGGGTTTTCTATTTAAGATCGGGTTTTCTATTTAAGATCGGGTTTTCTATTTAAGATCGGATTTTCTATTTAAGATCAGGTTTTCTATTTAAGATCGGGTTTTCTATTTAAGATCGGGTTTTTTATTTAAGATCGGGTTTTCTATTTAAGATCGGGTTTTCAGGAACGTAACCCAATCGTAAATCGATGGAGACCTGTATTTAGCTAACTGAGAATACCTCGTCTTATAGCCTCCAGCGTGAGTCAGTGTTCTATGTGAATGAAGGATGCTCAAGGCAAGGTTGCCGGCCTGTAGCAAGTGTATCTCCCAAATTTGAAAGAGTGACAGCCAAATGCAAGGTAAGTAATGCAAGGTAAACATGTTGGAACGCACGAAGCTTGAAGCATTTTGGAACGCACGGAGCTTGAAGCATTTTGGAACGCACGGAGCTTGAAGCATTTTGGAACGCACGGAGCTTGAAGCATTTTGGAACGCACGGAGCTTGAAGCATTTTGGAACGCACGGAGCTTGAAGCATTTTGGAACGCACGGAGCTTGAAGCATTTTGGAACGCACGGAGCTTGAAGCATTTTGGAACGCACGGAGCTTGAAGCATTTTGGAACACACGGAGCTTGCAGCATTTTGGAACGCACGGAGCTTGAAGCATTTTGGAACGCACGGAGCTTGAAGCATTTTAATTCATAGGATGAGGGAAAGACAGATTGAGAAAAAACAGAGTTAAGGAATACTTTTCAATCAGAAGGTGACTTTCCTTATGCTATATCAATCACAATATGATTTTAATAACCTGATAAATTAATATCAAAGTCAGAGGGGCAAACCACTTAATAGTGTCCATGTTCATACCAATGACATATCTTACACAGTTATATTTCACTGGATACTATTCTAAACCTAGAACAGACACCTCTGAATACAAATTATTTGCTGGTGTTTTTCAAAGTCTAGCTCTTCCTAAGCTTTCTGGCATCTAACCAATAACCTCTCCAACAATTCTACTTCCTCGTCTCTCCCTCCTCTTTTCCAAGCTGATGGCAAAGCTGAACTCTTTGCTCAAACTTTTGTTGAAATCTCCACCTTGGATGATTGGTCCATGGCCTGGATTCACTAACAGTCGTAGCGAGCGATGTCGTACAGAAATCGAGGATCACTATGGAAGGTGTATTCACGAACGAGTCGTTCGGCTCCCTTACGCTGAGGGTTCTCTTGACCAATCAGGCGCATGGCCACTCACTGAGCTTAATCATTAGTAAATAAACAATATCTCACCCACATGACCGCAGCCACCAAGAATAACCTTATATCTTTTCATTCATGAGCCTTCCTAATATAATGGAAAATCAAAACACCACGCCTCTACCGCCAAGCAATTTTTCCACTCATACCACCACACCCCCGAGAAAGGAAGCTCTAACCACCACACCACCAAGATACGCCAGGGTCGCCTCTATTACGCCCACGCTCCCTCCAACACCCGGCAAAGACATCATTGTGACAATCCAGAACCACAATTATAACAGGAAAAAGAAAGGTGGCAAGGAAGGCAAGGCAAGCCGAAACTTGCATACACACTACACCTCCACGCGCACTTCTTCCTCCAAGCCGCATCACCACCATGAGGAGGAAATCCGTAGGGGCTACCCCAGCCGCCCCAGGGCCTCCTTCCCGCACAGCTGTCCTTTTTGCCTGGAGAAGGGACACCGGGAGAAACGCCAGAAGAGGTAAGACTATGACAGGCAAAGTTAAGATCTACAACAGTTGGAAAGCTCTTAAAATATACTTCACTGGAAGATAATTTAAGAGCTGGAAGATTTGGGCATATACTGGATAAACTATTAACCCCTCTAATCCCAGTACCGTATATATAAGTCGGTTGATAAGTAACTCCCCAGTCCCAGCGACGTATATATCCGTCAGTAATGTACTTTCCTTGTAACTGCCTGTACCAGTTACCACGACCTTTTGAGCACTGTTCCCGTGTTGGCAACACTTCCCAGCTTATATGAGACCCACTGAAGGGTGACAAAACCCAGTCTTGCCTCATCTTTGGAGGTGGATAGGTGATCTCTCCTGCCATTTTTGCCACATTGCTTGGGACTGCTGGGGAATTTTATTACTGTATCCTACGGTACAGTACGGGTTAATGCACTGGCAAATAAAGGTTTATTCAGGATTTTTAGATCTTGGCTCATCAAAGGAATCAATTATTGGATCACACTGTTGGCAACCTAATATTAATTCCTCCGCCTCGATTACCAGGAAAACAGGTTAAACTCAAAGCGTAAAGGTCATGACCAAGAGCGTTTTAATATCGCCGCGGAAGTCTTCTTGACTGATACCGTAAGGTTATTTAGTTGATTTATACTGCGGGTCCAATCAGGGTGCGAGCCTCTACATAAAATTAACCGGTAAAGATTTAGTTATCAGGCATACCCACATCGTCGCTTTGTTTACATTGATATAATTATCGGTAGGAGTTTTGTCCGCTTTGTTTACATAGTCCCACGCTCTCAGTTACATTTGTGTCTAATTTGACTGCTTTTATTTGCCCCCTGCTGGTAATATATATGATGACAATAAGTCATGGGGGGTGAGGGGGGAAAAGCCCCTCTCAACCCATTATTGTATCCCAATGGCCGGTAACAAAACAATTTATTATATTATATTAACAATTATACTAATTCCTCCGCCTCGATTACCAGGAATTACTGTCAAATTAAGAATGCTGTACTGACATGCACTTTATTGGAGGTAAACCGACCCCATTCTGGACCCTTTTAAAAGTTCACGCACTGGCAATTGGCTTTTAAAAGGTAGGGCTCTGCGAGATACCATAGCTTAAAGCATAACAGCACTTTGCATAAGAATCCTCATGGTACGTGATCCCAGGCACTGGCATTAAGACACGTATGCATAAAAAAGGCCCAAATAAACCCATCCACCGGTCCCTGAAAGACTCTTATAACGGTCAGGACAGTTAAGAGACGTAGTACAACACTGGTATAACTTCTCTTCACTATAGCTCGATGATATGTATACGTATACACTGGTATATTGGAACACAGTCATTTAAGGGGGGTCACCTGTTTTGGTTCTGTCCTTGTCTATCTTTCTCTGGCTTGTATCCATTTGGCCCCATTCAGCCTACTGTTTTAAGAGGTTTATATCCCCATCCCGGTGTCAATTTCTTACTGGTGAGCGGTAGCGCGCCAGCATATTTTTAATTTTTGTTAGACAGCAGGCTAAATTTGTACATTTTTCGATAGAAAAATTTCTCCGGCGAAGCCGGATTTCTTCATATAATGCTGGCTCGCTATCGCTCGCCAGGAAGAAATCGACACCTAGATGGGGATAAACGTCTTAAAATAGTTGGCTGAATGGGGCCGAATGGATACAAGCCAGAGAAAGAGAGAAAAGGACAGAAATAACAAAAAGCAGGTCACCCACCTTAAGACCCAACATCCAAGAGTTCTCCATCAACTTCCATCCGCTGTCAACCATCCACGTCAGGACCACCACCACGGCCAAGACCCTCCTTGGAATACTACAGAAGTGATTTTATAATAGAAATACTTAGTGTGACCTCGAAGAAGTACTAGTGAAGTGCCTTATCGAAGGAAGTACTCAGTGTGACATCATAATAGTTCAGTGTCATTCCTTTTGGGATATTAATTGTGGATCCTTGTTTGTACGTAATCAACTCTACATATTTACCTATCTCTTGTCTGAAAGTATGAATTATTTCATTGAACAATTATGCAACTTATGTGTGTACTCTGTATTATATTTATCCTCTATTACCTGTGGGCATATGTTTATGTGGATTCAACTTCTCCAGTCAAGTAAGAACCTACCTAATTAATCCAATTAACACCAGTAAAAACCTGGTGAGATCTGTGCAGCATGTGAGGAGGTGTGTGGAGTGAGGAGAAGAGGGAGGGGAGTGAAAGGTACAGCATGGTGGACAGAAGAGGTAAGAATAGCTGTGGAAGAAAAGAAGAAAGCATATAGAGAGTGGTTGGGTAGTAGAGGGAATGAAGATTCCGAGAGACAGAAACGAGCGAGGTACGTGGAGAGTAAGAGGGTGGTGAAAAGAGTAGTGAAGGAAAGTAAGAGAAGAGTAGATGAGGAATTTGGAAGGAATCTGAGTGTAAAATGGAGGGAGAGTAAGAAACTGTTCTGGAAATAAGTCAAGAAAGTTAGGGAAGGTAGCAAGGGAAACAGTAAGGGTGTGAAAGATAAGAATGGGAGAATGCTAGCCGAGAAGCAAGAGAGAGTCGAAAGATGGAGGGAGTACTTCAGTGAGTTGCTAAATGAAAGGAATGAAGAGCCAGCAAACATAGCTGGATATGGTATGGGAGGGAGAAGAAGAGAAGTAGTGAAGGAGGAGGTGGGGATCAGGAGGTCAGAAGTGTGGGAAGCCATGAAAAGAGTGAAGTTGGGGAAAGCACCAGGAACAGATGGAGTGTGTGGGGAAATGTTGAGGTATGGTGGTGAGATAGTGATAGAATGGGTATGGAAAATGTGCAAACTAGCATGGGAGAAGGGGAGTGCACCCGATGACTGGAAGACTGGCATAATAGTCCCCCTATATAAGGGCAAAGGGGAAAGAGGAGTGTGTGGTAACCACCGAGGAATATGTCTAATAAGCGTAGTAGGGAAGGTATACAGTAGGGTAGTGATTGAGAGAGTGAGAGTGAGAACGGAGAAATGGATAGGTGACGAGCAGGGAGGTTTTAGGAAGGGAAGAGGATGTGTAGATCAGATTTTTACCCTGAATTGTGTTGTGGAGAAGTATCTGGAGAAGAAACAAAAGGTGTATGTTGCCTTTATGGACTTGGAGAAGGCCTATGACAGAGTGGATAGAGAAGGTTTGTGGAAAGTACTTAGAATATACGGAGTAGAGGGCAAGTTACTGAAAGCAGTGAAGAGCATGTATGAGGGTGCAAAGGCGGCAGTACGTGTGGAGAGTGAGCAGAGCGAGTTCTTTGACCTGAATGTTGGTTTGAAACAGGAGTGTGTGATGTCCCCGTGGTTGTTTACTGTATATATGGATGGAGTTATGAAAGAAATACTATCAAGAGCAGTGGATGTTGGTGTATCGCTGAAAAGGGAGGGAATTGAGTGGAAGCTACCTATACTGCTGTTTGCGGATGATACAGTTCTGATGAGTGATAATGAATGGGAGTTGCAGGGTCTGGTAAATGAGTTTGGAACAGTGTGCAAAAAACGGAATTTGAAGGTAAATACGGGGAAGAGCAAGGTTATGGTCTTCGAAAGGGGTGAAGTCACAGAGTGTGAGGTGAAGCTGAACGGTCAGGCTATGGAGATCGTCAACTCTTTTAAGTATCTGGGCAGTGTGTTGAGTAAAGATGGGACTATGGATGAAGAGGTGCGGGAGAGGGTACAACGGGGGAAGAGGGGTGTAGGAACGCTAAAAGCAGTAACAAGAAATAGGGTGGTCAGTATGGAAGTGAAGAAGTCCTTGCATGACAGTGGGGTAATCCCGACACTGACTTACGGAAGCGAAGCATGGACGTTGGTTGAGAGACTCAGACCAAGAGTGAGAGCAGTGGAAATGAATTACTTAAGGAGTGCGTGCGGAGTTACATGGAGGGATAGACAGACTAATGAGGAAGTAAGAAGGAGGTGTGGTGTGGAGGTAGATGTGCTGGAAAGTGTGAAAAGGAACAACTTGAGATGGTTCGGCCATATGGAACGTATGGAAAGCGAGAGAATGACTAAGAGGGTGTACGAGAGCGAGGTGGAGGGACAGAGGGGGAGAGGTAGACCGAATATGAGGTGGAAGGATGGAGTGAGGAAGTACATGAACGAAGGCGGTGCTGGTTGGGGGGAGGGGCGTCGACTGACTGGGGACAGAGGTGCATGGGGGCGGTTCGTTCGTGGCCACCCCTTCGGGGATCACGGCGTCAGGCAATAGATAGATAGATAGAAAAACCTGGTATAACACTTTCATT